>ML853107.1:13391-43247 GCA_009831015.1 Picea engelmannii | reverse complement strand
AGGAAAGAAGGACACTATAAGAATGAATGTCCAACCTTTGCGTAGTACATGGAAACAAGGGTGAGAAACCCCTTGCCAATAGGAGGACCATGGTGTGAAATTTGTAAGACACATGGGCATGATCCATATCATTGTCCAATGATGCAAAAGTATAGGACAGTGCCAAAGAGCTCTTACTGCAATTTTTTCAAATTAGTGGGTCATGATGACAAGGCCTGTAGAACGCTTGAATTGATGATGGAAACAACTTCATACACCTAGAGGGTGCAAGCAGAGATGATGATAGGACAAGCTTCACCGCAATTCAATAATGGGAAACCACAATTCAATCTCGCGCAATCGTAGTACAACAACGCACAGCCACAGTATAATCTTGCACAGTATAACCAGGTACCCCAATACAATGCACTACACAAAGATAGAGGTGGATTCAAAGGTGGAGGATGAGGTAGAGGAGAATTTGGACGGGGCAGAGGGACAATAGTCTTCCATAGCTTCCAACAAATAGGACATTATGAAAGAGACTGTCCACTTCCACCTACGACATGCATGTATTTTTGTGCAACAAACCATGATACAGAGGACTACCCAACACTATTGGGAAAATTTCAGGAAAAA
The DNA here is from genome assembly GCA_009831015.1 of Picea engelmannii. NCBI lineage: Eukaryota > Viridiplantae > Streptophyta > Pinopsida > Pinales > Pinaceae > Picea > Picea engelmannii. The sequence goes on along the minus strand of ML853107.1, from coordinate 42,629 downwards.
GGGAACCAGAACAATCAAAATTTCCAGTGGATTTCTGCCGAAGCCAGGAATGATGGAAAGAATATCAACATAGTTACTCGAGGAGGATCCATGATAGGAGTTGATGCAACAAATCAGGATCCATCTCAACATCATTGGGTCAAGAATAATACTTAGCCACAGAAGCATTTTGACGCGTTGAAATAAAAGGAAACATTTAAGGAGGCCAGACATGAGATTCTAAAAGAGAACATTGTGTCTACATCAATTTCTCATCAAACTCAGGATCCACCAATGTACAAGATGTCATATTCAATGGATCACACTAGGAAAGGATACCCTTTAGAGAAAGTAAGTAACATAAATACTTTTCTGCAATCTTGTGTTAAATTATTGAATTATCCATCATCCATTAAGGTCTTACACAATTTGCTAGAAATATGCAACACAAAAGTAGAAGGGAATTTAGAACAAAAGACAATGAATCATCTCCATAGAAGAAGAATAACAAGTAGGGAATTCAGGTTAAATGCCAACATTGGGGATTTTAATATGGGAGATATCATACTTGATTTATGCTCTAAAGTAAACATATTACCTAATAAAACATGGAAGTGTATGGGAGAACCCACACTAGGATATTCACTTGTCCAGTTGAAATTGGAAAATCAGCATAGAGTGTTACCAATTGGAAGACTTAAAGGTGTGAAAGTAGAGTTGGATGGAGTGCACACTGTGGCAGATTTCGAAGTGATAGAGATAGTAGATGGCATAACAACCTACCTAGAATTACTTGGATTGGATTGTGCATTTGATAACCAGTATATGATCAACCTGAAGACAAGGAAAATGAATTTTGAGTCAAGATAATATAGAGTGATTGCACCATTGGATCCTTCAAAAGGAGAAATTTTTGTAGAGGCGACATGTTTGTGCTTGGAAGAAATAAATCAGTTATATCGGACCACCGCACGAGAAGAAGATTATGTCAACCCAACTATAGATGGGGTGCTCTACTGGAGGATTATTACATCATGTGCTTCAGACTCAAATACAGGTTTGGAGAATAGGAAACAAAGACTACATGAAGTATCCACAAGAAGGTGTGCAAGAATAGACTGCGCAGTAAGGTGGATTGGTACAGAGGTCATGGAACCTCCAACTTTTCATGGTTTGAATGACTTAGAAGAATTCTTGACAAAGTATGAGGAGAATATTTTGAAAAATTAGAGGTTGTTAGCCATGGATATTGCACTCAAGGAAACACATGTTAGATGGTCGGGTGCACACAAAGAAACAATTCAAGATTGGTATCAGTGTAAAAGGTTATTGCACAATATATTTGGCGTAGAATAGGGGAGAAATACATTACAGAAGTATGATGGGTGAGGAATACCAGTTGAGAACCTAGAGAAATTCAAAACACAATGGAGGTTGACACCACCAAAATAATGGCCTCATTACTTAATTCGCACATTGGAATGGATACCAAGGAACGGGTACATAGACCATGAAATGCATAGAGGAACTACAAAATGGACAATGTTACAACATAATTATGGTAACTTTCTCATTTGAGCATGAGAACTCCAATATTGATTCAGCCTTGAAGTTGATATAGGGAATGATATTTTTTGAGGAACCTGAGGTCTAAATTATAACAAAATATCAACAGTGGAATAGACAAACGGTCAAATATTTATCATGTCGCAAAGGATGCACCAGATGAAGATGATTCATGCAACATTATAATAACATATCTTGAAGGAGAGAGAGAGGTGGAAGGTCCATCTCTGGAGTCAGAAGCATTTGTTGCACCAATTAAGGTCGAGAAAGTCAACATTGGGAGAAAATAAAACCCTCAAATGGAAAGCATTGGAGACTACTGGGATGAGCAGACACTGGAAAGGATAACATAGTTGTTGCATGAATACAGTGACTTGTTTCCAGCAACATTTACAGATATGAAAGGAATAACAAGTGAGCTAAGTGATATGAAGATACCTCTAAAACCAGATGCTAGACCTGTTAGACAGAGACCTTATAGGATGAATCTAGTTTATACGCAAAAAGTGAAATTAGAACTTGAAAAAATGTTAGAAGCGGACATCATAGAGCCAGTAGAGGAATCTAAATGGATCAGTCCCATGGTGGTTCAAGAAAAGAAGAAAGGGGGAATAAGAATTTGTGTGGATCTAAAGAAATTAAATGATGCATGTTTACATGATCCTTTCCCTACTCCTTTCACAGATGAGGTGTTAGAAAATGTGGGAGGAAAAGAGGCATATTCCTTCACAGATGGATTCTCAGGTTACCATCATATTAAAATAGCTCCAAAAGATAGGCATAAGACCACATTTTCTACAGAATGGGGATTCTGTCAGTATACAGTTATGCCCTTCGAGTTGAAGAATGCACCAGTTATCTTTTCAAGGATGGTCATAGTTGCTTTTAAATATTTCATACATAAGTTTTTAGAAGCATATTTGGATGATTGGATTGTTTTTAGTTTGTTGAAATATCATGTGGAAGTTTTAAGACTAATGTTGGATAGATGTAGAAAATGTCATATTTCATTAAACATCGAGAAGTGTATTTTCAGCACACCTTTTGGGATATTGTTGGGACATATAGTGTGCAGATAGGGTTTACTCGTTGAACCTAATAAGATTATTATAATTGTGAACTTACCACCACCAAAGTCAATGCATCATTTAAGAGCCACACTTGGAATTATTTTGTACTATAGGAATTTAATCAAGGAGTATGCACATATTACTGTGCCGATGGAAAAAAATTTGAAGAAGGACACCAAATTTCAGTGGAACGAGGAATGTCAACAGTGATTGAATACATTGAAGGAGAAGATGATAACACCACCTATCTTAGTGTTTTCAGATTGGGAAAAGACATTTCATGTGCATGTAGATGCATCAACAATAGAACTTGGAGAAACTATGGTGCAATCAAGCGTAGGTGACTTAGATCATCCTATATTTTTTACAAGCGTGAACTTATCAGAATCCGAGCAGAATTACAACACCATAGAAAGAGAAGGCCTGGCCATGGTGTATGCACTGCAGAAATTCAGACATTACTTATTGGACAAGCACTTTAAAATGTTCATAGATCATTATGCCCTCAAATATCTAGTCAACAAGCCAATGTTGGGGGGGAGTATCTGTAGATGGCTATTGTTGTTCCAAGATTTTGATTTTGAAGTCATAGTCAAACCAAATAAGTTGAATGCAGGACCAGATCACTTGTCAGGGATAACCAATGGAGAAGAACCTACTAACTTAGAAGACAACTTCCTTGAGTGCACAATTATTTTCAGTACAGGTAGTTGATGAGTACTTTGATGATATCATTGAATTCTTGGGTACAGGAGCTACACCAACGGAGTTTAGTACCATGCAAAAGAAAAATCTGGTAGTCAAAACTATTGACTATCAACTAATTGTAGGTCAGTTATACAAGTTGGGTGCAAACAAAATTTTGAGAAGATGTGTATTGGAACATGAACGACCCATGGTTATAGCAGAAGCTAATGAAGGTATAGATGGAGGACACTATGTAAGAAAATCTACCACACAGAAGGTATTGCGTGTAGATTTATGGTGGCCAAGAGTTCATAAATATGCCAAAAAATATTGCCATAATTGTTATGTATGTCAGAGAGTTGACAAACCCAGCAGGAGGGATAAGATGCCCCTAAGGCCCCAAGTAACTCTTCAAGTATTTGAAAAGTGGGAAATATATTTTGTAGGACCTATCAATCCATCATCAAGAAGGTTAGGAGAAAAGTATATAACTACTTCGACAGAGTATCTAACCAGGTGCACAGAATCAACGCCAGTCAAGGATTGCAGCGTAGAGACAACAATGTACTTCTTATTTGAGCAGGTGATTACACGATTTGGATTTCCTAGGATTTTGATGAGTGACCAAGGCACCCATTTTATTAATAGTACCATCTAGGCTATGATCGAGGAACTTGAATTCTATCACTAGAAGAGTACACCCTATCATCCTCAGGCAAATGGGACAATAGAAGATTTCAACAAGATTCTGGAGAATGCATTTAAAAAGATTTGCAATGTTAACAGATATGATTGGGATTTAAAAATTCCAGCAGTATTATGGGAATACAGGATGATGTAGACCCCCACAAATGCCCTGGGGTCTGTGCGACCTCCTGGTCTAGGATCGTTTGACTTCAAGAGCCGGATCAGCTCGCAGGCTCCGTATGAGCCCTCAAAAACAATTACACATGTCCTTTACCTTCCTTCTCAAATACACAATCCTCTTTTCGGTAATCCATGAGATTTGGTAAGTCCTACAAGGGACCATGGGCCAAAATTGTGGGTTAAAATTCAATTTGTCGAAGAATTTGGGACTTTGCAGCTCCGCGCTTCGAGGCTTTTCAAAACACCTCTACACAGGTCTCCCAGAGTGCCAGATTGGCAAATACATTGGGGTAATAATCCAATGGACTCCACGCCCCAATAGATGGATGGTTCTAAGTTGATTCGGACTTTGGAAGTCTCTATATCCACACCACGTAACCTTTTGTGTCCTCTGAATGCCGAAGTGTCGAAGGGCCTCTCCTTCCTCCATGTGCCCCCTTCCTGATCAATGGTTGGGATGAGTTATGTTCTTTAGGACTTCAAGATATTGTTGAATATTCACCATAGTGCCTCCTTCCTTCCGGAGGGCTGGTATTCTAGAATCGATGATCCGTTGACACATGTCCACAGTGATCAATGTGAATATTTTCCAGGTCCTATCAAGCTACCAACTAGCTTTATATTTTACCTCAAGTTGGCTCTAAGTTTCAACTGTCAATGAAGGTATTGTTGTTTTTTTAGGACAACCAATATTTCAGGAACTTCTTACTGATTTGTTACGGTTACATTCACAATTTTAGGTTCTCTAGAATGTAGTTTTAGTCACCAAGGGTTATCACATGCATAGTAAAATAAATATAACACACCTAGATATCTTTTCAACTTAAAATAAAGTAGATCTAAACTCTAAGACACATGAAAATGTACACAGGTATTTTTGGTCAACATGATCCTGGATAAAACCCCCCCAGGGAAAACCAGTTTGGAATATATGTCTATATATGAAGAGAATAGATGCTGGAATACAACAAGTACAAAATATATATGAACCTGCTACAATAGAAGCTTGATCCAAGATGAAACACAAGTCCAAACAAAGTAGGTGCACCCTAGGATGATGCACCCCTCATACATTCTTCTAAGACCATTGAATATGTGCTAGATGCTAACTATGAGCTCTGAATGGAAAACCCCTCAACAATACTTTGATACTGAAGTGTATCCTCCCTCTAAAACTGATCCCACTGTAATCTAACAAGTATAAGACCTCCCCACTACTGATGCACCCTCCTCAACAAGTGCGTCCTCCTCAATTGTGGAAGCTCCTTAGTAAATAAACAAGGCCCAAAGCCTGATGGCTCTCTCCATGAAAGGATGTGCCCAAGCTAGCCTCACCTAATGCACCAAACCTCATATCCAAAATCTCTCTCAAACTCTCCAAGTGAGCAAATGAGTGAATGAGCTCTCCTTTGCCCTTTGCGCCCCTCTTGAACCTCCATAAGGAAACCTAAATGATCAATGGCTCAAATCATCCCATCTCCCATCTAATCAAAGGTTAAGATCTCTCCAAAAGAATCTCACTCAAAAACCCACTTTGGGTTATGTTCCCTAAGTTCACTTTATGTCTCTAATACACCCACAAAGTGAATTAATAGTCATTTTAGGCATAAATGACAAAATTTCACTTTTGACTTAAATATCCTAAGTCAAAGTGAAATTAGACATAAAGTACAAGGAACAAAGTACATAGTACTTCCAACATGTTTTTAGGAGCTCACAAACACATGGGGAACACCTCCCAAGGTACATAATCTCAACACAATGCTCCAGATGAGTTTCGGATTTTGGAACTTCAGGGGTTCTGACTCCTTCGCACTCCTCAACTAAAATATTTTGAACTGACGAAGACTAAAGGACTTCTAGGGGAAACTCTTGTGATACTTCTCTATATCTAATGATCATGGTGGATATCAAATCTATCCAACCGGATTTTGACCGTTCCACCTTCAAACCATGATAAAACTCGTTCTCCTGGGATATTTTCGTTGCTAACTTTCATGAACTTGACCAAGCGAGGAGATTCGAACCTCGACGCTTCCTACTTCACTTCTATGATAGTTTTAAAGGCTTTAGACTTCAAAATTTTTCTAATTCCCTCACGTGTACTTCTTGTGCTTGTTCACCTTGACACTTTGAAAGTTCTTGAGGAATTTTCATGCATTCCTTGCGTTCTCCAACCATAGACTCCTCGACACTTCGACTGAGTGTTGTCCCAGTGCATGCCTTGCATGTGTTTGTTTCCAAATTATTCTCTCCACTGAGAAACTGTGCACTCCTTGCACTCGCCTCCCTTAGAAAATTTTCGACACTTCCCTAAGTGTTGGCCCTGTGCACTCCTTGCATAGGTATTTATTAGAGAACTTATACTTAATGAGTATACATGCACACCTTGCACTATCTCTGTAAAACTTTACTCTATCCCTTATAAGATTTTAATTTTGTCAATGACTCCAGCCTTCACACTCCTTGTGTGGGAACTGTCTGTTCCCTAACCAAATGATTCAAAAGAGGAACAACTGAAAATTATACAAATCTTAAAGATTCATTCATAGAAAGATAAACACACATATAAAACATAGTTAACACATATATATAACTTCATTCAATCAATTATCTCAGAGATAAAACAAACCCAAGCATTGAAGCAAATTTCCCTTCTCTTATATTCAAATAAAGAGTATATACACATAGTTCTTGCAATCTTCTTCTAGTCTACATCAAGAATACAATGAGCTTCAACAACTTCAACAACACTAGCTTCATCCCGACTCAACAACCTCTAAAATAGCATAAATTGCAAGTTTTATACATGAATGGGCTTCTTGAGCCTTTATTTCTGACTACCTACTTCTATCACATCTAAATCAAGCACCATATTCCTAGGCTAGCTATGAATTTATGAGAATTTACAATATGGATAAGGATCGATGCTCAACATTTGTACAATCTCTCAATACATTAAAGAAATTGCAATCCTCTAGGATCTCCTGAAACGACTTCAGCCTCCCAACATTAAAGATCATTCTTTACATCCTTTTTCATAAATTCAAAATTCAAAAAGGTGATTCCTCCTTTAAGAATCCAAATCAGTTTCCATGTACGTGCTAAATGATGCACTTTCCTCCTTTCTGGCCTCATTTTCAATGCTGACAACGATTCTCCTGCATCACAAGACCACATGAAAGAAGTTGATAGGAGAAACACCATTCATATTGGTGTATGGACAAGAAGGAGTGGTGCCATTAGAATTTTTGGTACCCAGTCTACGCGTAGCAACAATTACCAATATGATTGAAAGATACACAATACAGGAAAGGCTAAGTCAACCAATGGAACTAGAAGAAGACATGATTCTATAAAGATTCCACCAAGAGGTGCAGAAAGCAAGGGACAAATCCTGGAATGATAGACACATCAAGAAGAATATATTTAAGGAGGGAGATCTCGTTCTTCTTTATGACAGGAAATGTTTGCAACATCCTGGTAAGTTCAGAATGCACTGGCTAGGGCCATATGAAGTGAAGTATGTCATAGATGAAGGATCTATGCAGCTAAAGGAATTAACAAGAGCAGAGATGCAAGGAATGGTGAGTGGTAGTCGATTAAAACTGTATAGGGATAGTCGACCTACTAACTCTCCATAGCTACAGCGTAGTAAGGAACGAAAACTGATGAAAAGACATCAAAAGTAGAAAAAAGAAGAAAAACAGAAATAAAAACAGAAAAAGGAAGAAAAAGCCAAAAATAAGTGATTAGGAGGAATAAGTTATTCAAGAATGATAGCACGTAGTAAGTAGTGCAATAAAAATTGGAGGATTGCACACAGGAAAATTGGACACGATGCAAATGCACAAAAAAAGTGAAAATACAGAAGAACATTAATGACCATATCTATAAAGAGGGAAAATCACGGGCAAATATCAACACTTAGCAACTTTGGGGCAAGGAAATAATTGACAAGCGTGAGCTAGGATAAAGTGGGTGAAGAAGATTGCAATTAACTACTCAACACATAGCATGACACCTCCAAAGGTTGGCACCCCAGGGTGATATGTTAAGGTTACGCGACAGGGCGAACGAAAAAAAATAATGCATGGCAGAGCCTAAGGAGGTCATAGAGTTGGAAGATGTCACTACCTCGGAGAGAGAGTCACACAGACCAATGAGGGTAGAGGAGGAAACCTCCATGGCTACACGGGGTGAAAAGGGTTAGATCTCTAGAAATCTAAATGGAAATGCAAACCCTAACTCAGAAAAACATGTCAAACCTTAGGGAAGAATGGAGCAACAATAGGAGCAAGGTGTAGAGGAGATGTTGGTCGAGGACATTACCAACTAGCCAGAAACCGATGGGGAAGAAGAGGACCAGACAAAAAAAGTGGTAGAAGGCCACCCATGTTTCATCCAGAAGTGAAAGGTGTAAGACGTAGGTGAAATAAAAATCCCCTACATCCTAGATGTCGTGGTCACTATGGAGGACATGCTCAGGAAAGTGCCCAAATTGAGATACTCGAAACATGACATTCGCAACACAGAAAAGTTTACAGACTTGGACGAGGAGGCGTATTTGGCAGAAACAGTGGAGATAGGATCCCTAGGGAGACCCATCATGGAGCCCACACAGTGGATAACATGGCTCTACAATTATGGCATCATGAACCTCCTGGACATACCGCACTTTGGGCACGGTAAGAATGAGGGACTATGCGTCAAGCAGTAGTTGGCTAGGGTACATGGAGGAATTTTATGGATGGATATGCTCATTCATATTGATGTGGCATTGATTGCCAAAATTACTAGGTTTCCCACTATTGGCGCACAACCCGAGGAGTACTTAGAAAATAAAGCGAGAGAAAAAATTAATTGTTGAGATAGTCAATGCACAGTTTGGCACCAACAGGGAAAACAAGGGTATCATCCTTAAATATATTAACAACGACACGACGAGGTTCACCAGCAAGCTAATGGCTTGCAAATTATTGAGGAAATGAAGGAAGGAAGAGGCCCCAACATGACTCATAGCAGTAGCAGCACAATGCACAAAAGGGGTAACGTTCAGTTGGGCGCCTTACCTACTAAACAAATTCTTGATCGATTACAGTGACACACAGGACAATGGAACTTAGTTCCATTACTCCTGATCCTTGTCCTCATATATTTTGGTAGGGTGGAAGGAACTAAATTTCTCATTGTTTTTCAATGGGACTGGGAAGTGTTACGCAATAAGATATGAATCCCTCTGGAAAGCAAAGGATAATAAGAATCAACAAGAAAATAGCATAGTGGTTTCCATGTTTTTAGAAGATGTGCAACAAAGAAGGGAAACTTTTTGGAGGATTCTTATTGAGGTGGTCCAGGAAAACGAAGGGATTGTCAGGCTTAAGGAATCCAAACATCACATGTGGATCCAAGCCACAAGGGACCCAAAAAAAAATGGTTGGAGATGCAGTACTGCGTCTCAAGGGAAGAAGTCAATTGGATCATCAAAGACTAGCCTGTGCAATGGAAGGTACCAGTAGCAAAGAAATGAAACAAACCCAAGGAAAAAATATAAGCAAGTGCATTGACCAAGACAAATATCCCAACTGACAACATTAGAAAGGTTGTTGAGCATGCTCAAGCATCACGAAGCAGCGCAAGAACGAAGAGGCCAAGGAAAAAAGAAATAGTGTCTAGGGTAGAAGTACAAGGCCAAGAAAATAATGGAGAATCCTACCACCCTAAAGAGGAGGAGGCACATAATAATAAGACTGGGGTGCAATCCTCACAAATGAAGAGAATTGCGACGTAGGAGGAGGAATGCCAAAAGAAGATGAAATACCAAAAGAAACCTCCATTAATCACAATTACAGCTAAAGAAAAATGCTTCTTACACCTGACCAGGTTGGATGAAACACATCATGATGTCACTCTTGTTAACGAGATGTATCAAAAGTGAATCAAGAATCAATACGAAAAATCCGTCCATCCTCGTACTTTTGCAGAAGGAGACCTAGTACTCGTTTACGACCAGGCTCATGATAAGTTAGGGACATGCAAGTTAGAACCTATGTGGAATGGTCCTTACATCGTGAAACATGTTTTACATAGAGGCACCTATGAGCTAATTGACTACGATGGAATCTCCCTAGGTGAGCCTCGAAACGGGATTTACCTTAAGAAGTACTATGCATAAGACATCTAGCATGTGTGCTTTGTACACTATTGTATTTTTAGTTTGGTGTGTCTTTTTTTCTAGCATGAACGAGTTTTTCCTTAGTTGTTTATACTTTGTCTTGTGTTTCCATGCACAGATGACATCTTCCTTTCCTATGTTTGTCAATTTTTTGGATGGCGTTAGTCGATGCACCCAAAACATTGCTTCTGCAGCTTGGGTCATTTACCACTCTGACGAGTTGGTGAGTTCAGGAGGTATTTGCTTAGGATCGGCAACTAACAACATGGCAGAATATCATGTTGTCATCAGACTTTTAACCGAAGCCTCCTCCCTAGCTGTTGGTTTTATCAACTCCCTTCTCAGGTTATTTGATTTATTGACCCATTGTTCATGTCATTTGGGGTTCCAACAAAGCCTCTAACTATCAGCCCTCCTAGTAAACTAGAAGGCAACGCAGCGCCTGGAAGGTATTGTGCAGTATCACCCGAGATAGCTATAGATGGTTGACTGTAAGACTCAGGTTTTTACAGTCTAGGACAGAGTAGGGGATAAAGGGTTTCTTGATTAAGGCCATGTTCTGTGAACTATTACTATAATCTACTTGTTCCTAGGAATCGCATGTGTATAACTCAAAATATAAACAGATTTTAATGATGCATTTGGTTATTCATCAATCGTAATCATCTATTATTGAAAGAAGTTAAAGATATGCAGACATTCAACACATTACACATATATTACCGTGGTTCACCCCTCTTGGGCTACGTCCACAAAGATTTGTCTCTTGGCTCTTTTATTATGGTAGTTCTTGATTTCCTTGCGTCGCGCGCTTATAGTTCTTCGCAAAAGTGGGTAAGATCTATGTGAGGCGAACTAGATCTCACCAGGATCTACATTCTGCGGTCTAATCCTCAGATATACCTTCCCTCATATCTTTCTTTCTCAATATCTTACAACACTCAGTTCATACAACACAAAACCCTTCACGTATATCCAACAAAAATACTCGAAAAAATCACTCAATAACAATCGTAATCCTCACAAAGAAACTAACCTTAAAATCAAAAACCCTATATGATACTTTCGTATCTATATTTATACATTTCGGGCTCTTCCGCTACTTATAGAATGTTACCAAAACCCTAACCCTTATTACGCTAGGATTTTCTCCCATGTGCGTGTTGTTCTTCCTCCAGTTGTCGCTTTCCTCTATGCACGCTTTCTTGCATTCGTGCGTGCTGATCTTTTTCCAGTTGTCACTTTCGTTTCCTACACGCTTTCTTTCCCATTATCATCCTTCTTTCCACTTCGGCCTGGTGCCAACAGGCCCCCAAAAATGACATGTGACTCATCCCAAGTCACTTAATTTCACTGTGCTTCCTCGATCTCCCTAGTGATCGTCTGGAACTTCTCCTGCAATTCTGCTACTTTTGTCAGTGCCTGTGTGGTTCTCTCCTTGATAATATTGACTATTTGTGCTACTACTTCTTCGCTTATCAGTCCTGCACATTCTAGCTGAGTCCATGCTGACTGTGTTCTGGCTTCTTTTGCCTGCTCCAGTACTGCTACTATCCGTTCCTGCAACGATTCTATTTGAGCCTGACACTCTTGTTTCTGTGTTTGCGCAGTGAGAAGTTTTTCCTGTAACTTCTTTAACTCTTGTGTCCCCTTGACCCATTCTAGAATTGGGAGGGTTTTTTGTTGCTTATTGAATTCTTGAATCATTGCATTGATCCTTTCCTCCTCCTTATCCCATTGTTGGACCTGTGGGTCCTCTTCCATCTTTGTCCAGAGTTGCGCTGCTTTATCCAGCAAGTCGGCTGCTATGATGACCTATTTTTCCATCTCCTGTAATTACATTATTGCTTCCTGCTTCCTCTTCTCCTATACTGCTGGTGAATTTGTTGGTCTAATTTGTCCACGGAGAGTCTCGATCTTCTTCTGATATTGATCAATTGCCTGTGCAATCTGATCAATCTTTTCTGCCACTGGGAGTTCACTTCCTTGCGCAATAGTTGGAAGTTTCCCAAAAATGTCTTCCACTCTACGTTCCAAATCATTTACGTGTTCCTTCTCCTCCTGTGTTTCAAATTTTTCCTGTGCACAAACTATTTCCAGTGTTTCCTGCTTCTTTGTTGCTTGTTGTAGCTCAACCAAGTTTTTATGTGCTCGAGACTGTATCTCATGGTCGACTCTAACCTGCAATTGATATAAGGCCTTTGCTGGCATCTGTGTTAGGACCAATTGGATCTGATCCAAATCCTTCAATGGTGTATGTCCCACAATCTCATCCATTTGTAGCATGCTCAGCTTTATGCAAACCATGGAATGTGGCTTCGGAAGAACTGAGTCGTGTTTTCCTACCTCCATTCTTTATGTGGTTCGTGTGCTCGATGGATCTATGCCTTTGTTGCTACTTGTAATCTGGGATTATTCGAATTTCTTCAGGAGTTTCCCCATTTCTTCCATCTCCTTTTGTAGTTTATCCCTCTGGTACACCGCATGATCAAAGTCCTCTACGACGAAATTCTGGACCATTCTGGCAATCATCTCGACATTTTCCTCTGTGATTGTGTATTCTGGTGGTGGTCGTTGTGCCTTTGATTTCTTGCGCGCACCTATTTCTTGTATCGTTGGTCTCTTAGTTCCCCCTGGTTCCTGTGTGATGGGGTTTGTCACAATTTCCTATGCTCTCTCAGCTCGTTTATGTTGTTCATTGGTCGGCTGAGTGGTTTATGTTCTCCCCTTCTGCGTCCCTAGCTTCTCTGAGCCGCCCTCTATCTTAGGTGACTTGATTTGGCCCGTTCTTGGTTTCTTGGGTACTGGGACTTGTGGAGGATGTGTTTTCGCCTGCGGAGCCCCTCCTTCTGTTGCTTGTCCTGGTACTGCTCTGGGTATGGTTGGGATCTTCCATTCATCAGGCCACTCGTGGATGATCATGTTGATGCCTCCCTCGGTGACGCAGTAGCGCATTTGTAGCCACTGTTTATGTGGGTCCTGTCTTGGTTGTATCCACATGGCTTGTCACCTAGCCCATAAATTGGTGATGCCCCCATATCATGCGACATCCTCCGGTGTTATCCTTCATGCTCGGTTGATTTCTTCCTGCATTTCCCATAGGTAAGCTTCGAATATAATTCCATTTTCCTTCTTATGCTTGGCCAATGGCGCAGATTTCAGGACACGATATCTCACTCTTCCTAGTTGTGGTGTGGTACAGAAGGTGACATGGTCCAGTTCTTTCTATCCCATGAAAGCGATGAGAGTAATCAGCCATGAGTAATGAAATTTCGTACCTGCTTCCTGCACGTCTTTATAGTCTATTTGGAACAAGTTTGAAAAATATGGTGCCCAGCTCATGAAGGTGCCTTTTGCGCACTGAGATGCAACTGCGATGACTCATGCCAGTACTTCATCTTTACAACATTTTATTAGCAGTTTGCAGGCTAAGATCTTTGCTCCCAATTGTGTCACGGAATCGTTAATTCACTTGATTATAATGCCTCTTGTTCCCCTGTCGGTGCCATATCTCTTCTTCATTTCTTCTACCAATGATTTTTCCATGGACTTGTCGTCCAATATTAGCGTGAGATCCATACCCCGAATGGGTAGTCCTGTAATTTGTGCAATAAGTTCAATAGCTATGGGGATGGGTTTTTCCAGCCATACAACCCCTCCATGCGTAACTGCTAATAGTTTCTTGATGCATGTCGTCACATATTGGCCTCTGTCAAAGTGGGGTATCTTCAACAATCCTAATATTTTGGTTCTGTCCAGTTTGGTTGCCCACTTGTGTGGCTTAGTGATAGTTCCTCCGAGAGGGTTCACGATTATTGTCTCTGTAAAGACTTGTGGTGCAATCTCTTGATATTTGCTTTCATCCACTATGTCATGGTCGGAAAACTTAATCTTCCCGACGTGACCCAATAGTTTCAATTCCACCTGTATTCCCTCTGGTGTGTGAGGTAGCAAAATCTCTGCAGCTGGTTTCTTTTGAGGTGAGATCAGTAACTAAATCATGTCTTCCTGCTGTGTTGGCTGGTTCGAAGTTCTAGCAGCTTCTGGTTTCTCCTTCACCATCCATTCTTCCCAAGACTTTCCCATTTCACCATTCGGCTCGGCCGAAAAAGAAAATTCTGACATGGGTATTTGTGGAACATCTGGTTGGACTTCTACTTCTGGGTTCTGTGTGCTTCCGTTTATTTCCATGGATGCTTCGGCGTTTTCTGGCTGTCCTTCCTTATGGGTTCCTACTGCTTTATTCTAAGGCTCCTGCGCTACTGCCAGCATATCCTCTTTCATGGCTTCCACTTGGGGCTACGGGATCTCTTCCTGGATCGGTGTTGATTCGAATGAGATGTCCTTTGAGGACGGGATTTCATCTCGTGTTCCTCGTGACCTAGTTTGAACTCTAGTTGGTTTGACTGTCTGGATCGGTTCTGCGAGCTTTGGTGGTGCCATACTGGTGTCTTTTAGACATTTTATTGGTTTGAATAGCTCGGATAAGCTCTGCGATCTTGCTCTGTGCGTTCGGGCTGCTATTTATCTTTCTTCATTCTTCTTTTTTGAATAGACTAACTGTTTTTGTGCTCGTGTGTTGTATGGGTGTGCCATGAAGCTTATTGAGGACACCTCCTACCTTGTGCGATTAATGCACCATAAGTGTGGGTTCAATGCATCCACAGTGGTTTCCTACCTACCCTTATGGCTACTTTGTGGTCGCCAGTTGGCGCGTTTAGTGCGACATCCCATCCATCCTTGCCTTGCTTTAATTTTGCCTCATGTTGTCCTGTCAGTGTGATTTTGATGAATTTCATTTTCCCACTTGTTTCCCTTTCCGATATGGTTGTTTTCTTTTCCCTCACTGATTTCGTGTTTCGTATGCGGCTTGTCCATCATGATGCGCGCTATTTTTATGCTCTTTTTTTTTTTTTTAACTACGCGGTGGGTAGTTGACTATCCTTGTATGGATTTAGCCATCTCCCGTTGATCATTCCTCTGAGTTCTTCATCTTCTATATCTTTCAACTGTACAAATCCTCCATCTATAACAACTTTTACCTCGTATGGTCCTAACCAATGCATTCTCAGCTTCCCTGGGTGCTGCAGTGCTTTACTATGTAGAGAAATACTAGATCTCCTTCCTTGAACATCTTTCTCTTGATGTGGAAGTTGTGCCACGATTTGTCTCTCACTTTCTGTACTTGTTTATGGAATCCTACCAAGATTCAGTCTTCCTCCATTGACAGTAATTGATCCAGTCGTTCCTGGACTGCGCCTCGTTCTTTCATTTGTGTGATAGCTGCTACACGTAGACTGGGTATTAGAAATTCTAATGGCACTATTGCTTCTTCACCATAGACCAGTTTGAATGGTGTGTGACCTGTCAAATTTTTGCATGTGGTTCTATACACCCATAGTACTGTTGGTACCTTAAGATCCCAATAGTCCCTGTTGATGTTACATATCTTCATCAGGGCGTTCTCTATAATTTTGTTGAAGGCTTCTACCATGCCACTAGCTTGTGGGTGATACGGTGTGCCTATTTGGTGATGAACTTCCAACTCTTCAAGCATCACTCGGATGGTGTTGTTGATGAAGTGCGTTCCTTGGTCGCTCATCAAAATTCTTGGGCACCCAATTCTAGTAATTACTTGTTTGGAAATAAAATGGGAAGTTAGCTCTGCACTGCAATCTTTTACTAGTGCGGCTTCCACCCATCTTGTTAAGTATTTCGTCACTGTGATAATATATCTTTCCCTTGTTCTCTTGGCGGGTGGGTTAATGGGTCCCACAAAGTCTATTGCCCATTTGTCGAATTTCTGAAGTGTCACTTGTAGTCGTAGTGGCATATCATCCCTTCTGTTGGGTTTGTCGACCCATTGATAGACATCACATTGCTGACAATATTATTTCAAGTATCTATGTATCATTGGCCACCATAATCTTGTGCGTAGTATCTTCTGCGCGGTAGCTTTTCCTGCATAGTTACCTCTTGTTATTCCTTCGTGGGATTTTGTTAAAATTCTTGGTCATTCAT
This sequence comes from Picea engelmannii, assembly GCA_009831015.1. Classification (NCBI taxonomy): domain Eukaryota; kingdom Viridiplantae; phylum Streptophyta; class Pinopsida; order Pinales; family Pinaceae; genus Picea; species Picea engelmannii. The sequence goes on along the minus strand of ML853107.1, from coordinate 26,264 downwards.
GGTCTAGTACGTATCTTCGAAAGATGTTATCTACACCCATTTTGTATAGATTCCCTGCAATCAGCTGATAGTCGGTTGCACGGACTACCAGGTTCTTCTTTTGCGTAGTGGTATATCCTTACGGTTCAGTACTTGTGCTCAAGTACTGGATGATCTCTGCGAAGTAATCTTTAGCAATCTGTATTGAGAAGAGTTGTGCCTCTGGAAAGTTGTCTTCCAAATTCGTTGGTTCCTCCTCATTTGTGACCCTCGATAGGTGGTCAAGCCCTGCATTCAGTTTTCCTGGTTTGACTATTACCTTGAAGTCAAATTCTTTAAATAGTAGTAACCATTGACAGATTCTCCCCCCCAACACTGGTTTGTTAACTAGGTATTTAAGGGTTGAGTGATCTGTAAACATCTTAAAGTGTTTTCCCAATAGGTAATGTCTATATTTATGTAGTGCGTAAACCATAGCTAAGCCTTCTCTTTCTGTCATGTTATAATTATGTTATGAGTCTGATAATTTCCTGCTTGCGAACGCTATCAGGTGATCCAAGTCTCATGTTTCTGGTTGCGCTAAAATAGCTCCAAGTGCTATTGTTTATTCATCTACATGTACATGGAATTTCTTCTCCCAGTCTCGAAATACCAATATTGGTGTGGTGACCATATTTTCCTTCAGGGTATCTAGACCGTGTTGGCACTCACCGTTCCATTGATACTCGGTATCCTTCCTTAACAGTTTTTCCATAGATGTTGTAATCTGCATGTAGCCTTTGATGAATTTCCTGTAGTATCCCGTATGTCCTAACATTGCTCTTAGTTGGCAGACTTTTTTTGGTGTTGGTAGGTGAACAATGACTACAGTTTTGGCTATATCCACTAGTAAACCCTGTTTGCATACTATGTGTCCTAGTAGTATCCCAAATGGTGTTCCAAATATGCATTTCTTGATATTCATTTATATCTGTCACTATCTGCATCGTTTTAACATCAGGCGTAAAACTTCTACATGGGTTTTTAACAGGCTATAAACCGTCCAATAATCTAGGTGTACTTCAAGAAATTGGTGGATGAATTCCTTAAATGATGTGATGACCACTCTGGAGATTATTGCAGGTGCATTCTTCAGTCCGAACTGCATGACTATGTACTAATAAGATCCCCATTATGTCGCAAATGTGGTCTTGTGTCTATCCTCTTGTGCTATCTTAATCTGATGATATCCCGAGAATCCATCGATGAATGAATAGGCTTCGTGTCCTCCTACGTCCTCAAGTACTTCGTCCATGAATGGTGTGGGTAATGGGTTGTGTAAGCATGCATCGTTCAACTTCCTCAAGTCGACACATATCATGATCCCTCTTCCATGTTTCTTGTCCTGTACTACCATTGGGCATATCCATTCTGATTCTTCAACTGGTTCGATGATGTCGGCCTCGAGCATCATGTCGATCTCGTCTTTAACTTTTTGTTTGTAGATGGGGTTCAGTCTATATGGCCGTTGTTTAATGGGTCTCGCATCAGTTCTAAGTGGTATCTTCATTTCTCCTAATTCTCCGGCTATTCCTTTCATCTCTGTAAAGGTTGTGGGAAAAAGGTCGATGTATTCGCGCAACAATTTTGTGATGCTTTCTAGTGTCTGTTCATCCCAGTAATCTCCAATGTTGGCCATTTTGGGCTACTCGACGGTCCCTATGTTAACATTCTTTATATTGATTGGTGCATATATGACCTCTGATTCTAAGGGTGGTCCTTCCACATCTCTCTCACCTTCGACTTCTTCGATCTAAATATTGCGCGGATCATCTTCATCTGGTGCTTCCTCCTGTACATGGTAGCATGACAGCAGTTCCTTGACTGTCTACTTATTCCACTGTTGTACCTCTGTGATAACTTCCACTTCTGATTCTGTAATGAATATGACATCTCTGATCCATTTCAGGGCCATGTCTATGTTGGGGTTCTCATTCTCGAATGAGAAAGTGACTATAAAGTTCTATTGGAGTGTCGCCCATGTCTTGGTTCCTTTTCGCATTTCCTGGTCTATATACCAATTCGTTGGTATGCCTTATAAAGTATGAATGAAGTGGTGAGACCATTATTCTGGTGGTGTCATTTTCCATAGTTTTTTCATGCCTCCAAGTGTTCTGTTGGTATTCCTAGTCCATCATATTTTTGTCAGTTGTTCCATATGTGTTCTGCGCCGAACCTTATGTGCAGTAATTGTTTGTATTGGTACCAATCTGTGATAGTCTCTTTGTGCGCACCCCACCATCTTGCGGGTGTATCCTTTAGTGCTAAATCTAGTGCTAATATTCTTTGGTTATCTAATACTTCATCTTCATATTGTGTCAAGAAAGTTTCCAAATCATTTAGCCCGTGAAAACTGGGTGGTTCTCTTATTTCTGTGCCAAGCCATCTTACTGTGCGGTCTATTCTTGCACACCTTCTTGTGGATACTTCGTGTAGTCTTTGCTGGCAGTTTTCTAACCCAGTGTCTGAGCTTGTTGTGCATGAAGTAATGCTCCACCAACTGAGCACCCCATCTGCAATTGGGTTTATATAGTCTGCATCGCGCGCAGTTTTTCTGTACAACTGGCCGATTTCGTCTAGATCTAGACAAGTGGGTTCTATGAACCTCTTGCCTTCTAATGGGTCGAGTGGGGCTATAACCATGTAGTCTCCCGACTGAAATGTCATTTTTCTAGTTTTCAAGTTAATGATGGCCTGGTTGTCTAACACCCAATCCAGACCAAGTAACATTGGGTAAGGTGTTGTACCATCTATTATTTTGATGACTTCAAAGTCTGCCTTAGTGAGCACACCATTCATAACTATGGTCACTCCTTTCAGTCTACCTATTGGTAGGAATCTATTTTGATTTGATATTTTTAATTGAACAGTTGAGTATCCCATTGTAGGTTCTCCCATGCATTGTCATGTGGTTTTTGGTAGTATGTTCACCTCAGATCCTAGATCTAGTATAATATCTCCCATGTTGAAATCCTCAATGTTAGCGTTGATTCTAAATTCTCTACTTGTTCTTCTTCTTGTGTGTAGGTGGTTGACAGCTTTCAATTATGGCTTTTGTTCCGTCTCGCTGCTACATTTCTCTAGGATTTTTTGCATACTTTGATAGATGAAGGATCACTTAACATTTTGATGCATGATTGCAAAAATTCTTTGATAGTACTTACTTTTTCCTTAGGTTGTATTCTGTTGGTATGGTCCAGTGATGGTGGCATTTCATATTCCGGAGCTTCCTTGTTTTGTTGTGCAGTCAGCGCTATGTCCTCCTTCTGGAATTCTTGTCGGGCTTTTGTAAAGATCTCATTTTCCCTTTGCACATTGAACTTCTTCTTGGGGTTAGGGTTCTTCTTTACCCATTGGTTCTGCGCTGGGTCCTATCGAACTATGTCATTTCTTGTTTCCGTTCTTCCTCGAGTGACTATGTCAATGTTTCGTCTGTCAGCCCTTGCTTCAGCTAAAATCCACTGAACATTCTCGTTATTTTGGTTCATTTTTTCCTGGATATTTACGAGTAGTGTCAGACATTCCTCTGTATCGTGGTCCGAAGTGCGACAATATATACAGGTCGCTGGTGGTAGTGGGCATTCCCGTGCATAATGTCTTGGTTGCTGAAAATTGTGACATGTGACTGGTCCTCTCCCACGTCCGAAACCTCCTCTAGCTCGTCCTGTTCCTCTATAGGCTGCGCGATCACCTCATGGCGCATTATATTGTGGTCCCTGATTATACTGCGTGTTATTGTATTGGGGTTGTGTTGGGTTGTACTGTGATTGCATATTATTATAAGGTTGTTATGCAGTATTATACTGTTGTTGTGTAGTGGTGTATGGTGTTGGTGCTTGAGTGAACTGTGGTGCTACCTGTCAAGTCATCATTTCTGCCTGTACCCTGTATGCATCTGAGGTTCTTTCCCGCATCAGATCCATAGTTCTACAATATTTGTCATCATGACTGACTGACTTGCAAAAGGTGCAATATGAGTTCGTTGGGACTGTTTGGTATTTTTGCATCATTGTGCAATGGTAAGGGTCGTGACCCGGATTCTTGCAGATTTCACACCATAATCCCCCGTGTGGTAGCAGGTTTGGCATCCTTGTTTCCATATACTGCGTGGATGTCGAACATTCATTTTTGTGGTGTCCTTTTGTCCTGCATGTGGTACACCAAACGGCTTCTCATTTTTCCTTGTTCTTATTCTAGTTTAGCTGAAATGTTAAGTTCTTTAGATCCTCTTTCATTTCTTCGATAGATGGGTCCATCTATTGGTACTAATTCTCTTCCAATTGCAAGGCTGCCTGCAGGGCCTCTGCTTGTGTCTAAAACTTCTGTTGTCATAGTGGATATTTTAAGTGTGGCAGTAGTGAGTTGAAAAACAGGTGTCGATGTTGCATCTTGGTCATAAGGTATTTTAACTTCCCTTTTAATCGCTTGAATCTTTGATCAATCTACCATATTGATTCTCCTGGTTTATGTCTTATCTCAATCATCTCGTTCATATATTGATCCTCTGAGCTTGGCTTCTGGAACTCAGTTATTAATAGTTTCTTAATGTTGTCCAGTGTCCTTGTCATCCCGGGAGCATTTTTCATGTCTGGACTCATGTACCAGTCTAGTGCACGGTCTCTTAGCATGATTTCTAGTTGCGTGAGGTTGGTGTTGTCATCAGTGATCTTCTTTTCTTCCCAGATCTTGGCGCAAATGAATAGATGCTTCTCAGGGCCTTCTGTTGCTTCTCCTCAAAACTCTGGTAATATGATAGTAGGGTCGTGTCCTGCCATTCTGAGTACTGAACTACTGCCTCCTTCATGCGGTGTGGATACTTGACTAAGATTACCTGAACTGGCTCCTCCAGTTGTCACTCCTTGTGTAGATGTGCTTCCTGTTGTCGAACTTCCTCCAAACTTTGGTTTCCTAAATGGTGGTTTTCTCTGTGGTGTATTGGTCGCACATGGGTTTATGGGTTCCACACTTACATTGATATGAAAGGGGTGGTTGTCTTCTCCTCCCATTCTTGGGCCTCTTGTTTTCCTCTCATAAGTGGTGCGCGGGATTTTCTCAATCTGCTCGACAACCCGGAAATCTTCTACCTCTTCCTCATCACTCGCCAAGCCCTCCCTTTCGGCTATGGCTCTCTTCTTGGTGTTTATCTTATATTGGTAGGTTTCCTGATGATGCCAAGATCCACTTGAGTTGGTCATCATCCATCGAGATAAGGTCCAAGGGTTCCTCCTCCTTCTTCTCTTTATCCTGCCCTCCTTCCATTCCTCCTCTTTCAGTCAGTGATTCTCCCCTTCCCCCATGCGCACAGGGAAGTCTAACTGTCTGATTCCATTGTCATTACACCTTTGTTATATAGCAGTATCTTGATAGAAGTATACAGGGATCGAATATACCTCCCTCTAGGTCCTCACATAAATTCTTTCTTGGCTGCGTTGTATGACTTTGTTGTGTCTACCGCAAACTCTATGATGAATCCTACCACAATACTGTGAAGCCAAAAGTCTACTACGTGGGTGAATTTTTTGTTCACCTGTCGCAGCTGTTGAATCTGTACTAGAGTCCAATCTAGCTATCGAATCTGGTTCGTTAGGTGATTATCTGTTAACCTTAAGATCCACTCCTGTAGTAGATGTGAAAAATCACAGAAAAAGATTTCATGTAAATCCGTAAACACGTATTTATCCAGGTATATGCATGGTGTGATTCTAGCGTTTCTATCGTCTTTGTGTGCAAATTCTAGCTCTTTAGTTCTCAACCATCCCTCTATTTCTTCTCTCATGGGGTTCCAAGGTCTCCACATTCCCTTCTAACAGCTCATTGTTTCTTCGATGGTTCTTGTCCACTCTATATCATCTACTCAGTCCTATATTGTTCCTCTTAAAACGGCAATGAAACCATTTGTTGGTTTTATCAAATCCCTTCTCAGATTATCTAAGTTATTGACCCAGGTTTCATGTCATTCGGGGTTCCAACAAAGCCTCTAACTATCGGTCGTCCTGGTAAACCAGAAGGAAACGAAGCCCCCGGAAGATACTGTTCAGTCTCACCCAAGATAGCTATAGATGGTTGAATCTAAGACTCAGGTGTTTACATCCTAGGACAGAGTAGGGGATAAAGGGGTTTTTTGATCAAGGCCCTGTTTTGTGAACTGTTACTGTAATCTACTTGTTCCTAGGAATTGCATGCATATAACTCAAAATATAAACAGATTCTAATGATGCATTTGGTTATTCATCAATCGCAATCATCTATTACTGAAAGAAGTTAAAGATATGCAGACATTCAAAACATTACACAGATATTACCATGGTTCACCCCTCCTGGGATACGTCCACAAAGATTTGGCTCTTGGCTCTTTTATTATGGTAGTTCTTGATTTCCTTGTGCCGCGCGCTTACAGTTCTCCGCAAAAGTGGGTAAGATCTATGTGAGGCAAACTCGATCGCATCAGGCTCTACATCCTGTGGTCTAATCCTCATATCTACCTTCCCTCATATCTTTCTTTCTCAACATCTTACAACACTAAGTTCATACAACTCAAAACCCTTCATGTATCACCAACAACAATACTCAGAAAAATCACTCAATAACAATCGTAAACCTCACAAAGAAACTAACCTTAAAATCAACAACCCTATATGATACTTTCATATCTATATTTATACATTTCAGGCTCTTCAGCTACTTATAGAATATTACCAAAACCCTAACCCTTATTACGCTAGGTTTTTTTCCCATGCACGTGTTGTTCTTCCTCCAACTGTCGCTTTCCTTTGTGCATGCTTTCTTGCATTTGTGCGTGCTGATCTTTTGCCAGTTGTCACTTCCATTTTTTGCACGCTTTCTTTCCCATGATCATCCTTCTTTCCACTTCGGCCTGGTGCCAACACTATGTATATATCGTATGATCATTAACCTAGACTCTCAACTTGTGGTCTGTCAACTTAATCGAATCTACGTTATTCACAATCCTATCCTATTACGTCTCCATCTACGAGTTCGTCGTCTTGAAAGAATGTTTGATTTTATTGAATACAGACACATACCAAGAAGAATTAATACAACTTTGGATTCATTAGCAAATTACATCATGGATCAATATCTCGCACATAAATGAGGTTTCATAAAGGAAATAAATCATACATCACATGTAAATTAAACACAACACAAAAAGACATCATTATTTGCAAACATCATTTGGCATCATAAAAACTTGGATATGTATATATATATATATATATATGGCGTGACAAAAAATGTTTGATTACATCAAAAAAGTACATAGAAGGGAAAAATGTTGGGCCCTCAAGCCTACAACATCGTCATATATACGATACAAAAAACATCAGAGAGGTCCTAGTCCTCCTACATCACATTGTGCTCTGAGTAGCACACTATCACACAGGTTACTCATCTCAGTAAGGAGTTAATACCCTCAGAGACTCCCACTGTATGTCTCTGCAGATGCAAGGGTGTGTCCTGCCTCCTAAGAGAAGGGACACCCATCGTGATACCACGGAGGTTTCTCTAAACCTCTCATAGACCCCCTGCCGCTACCTCATGATCTACTGCTATCTAAGAATCTTTGCGATGCCCCAGTGCCAATATCTATGTCGGACGTGTTGCTCCCCTATCTGCACAATGAAACAATACGTCTGTTAAAAACTCTTCTAAGTATCGCAAAAAATAATATAAACTTTAAAATCAAAAAACACTTGACATTATTGTTTTGGTTTCTCACCTGAGGCGTCCCAGTCCATTCCATCTGGAAGAACCAGGTCCATGCTACCCCGGAAGTCCACTCTGGCGTATGGAAAGTCCTCTATAATGATCAATTGGCATCTCAACCAAGAAAACAAGTCACCTGTAAATTTGAACTTTGAATCTATTCCCAGCCTCAGAGACAGACATGTACAACATTCCATACGTGGTTCACCCATCGTTCGTACTGCAAGTGCAATCTATGGTTTCATCTGAGGAATTCATTCTAGGAAGAACAAAACCATAAACGAACCATATCCAAACTTCTTTTGTTGCCCCATCTAGCATCTCGAAATCTTATCCTTCACATTTTGAAGGAATGTTGCACTCCAGTTGAACACAGTTGACTCTAAACACTGCAAACCATAAGCCACCTGCGATCTCGAAACCAAGTGCAAGCTGGTACTCCCTACTAAAGTCATGATGGCAAATAGAATAGAATGAAGAGGTAGATCCATGACATCTTTTATTGCAATTCTACCTCCCACCAATCTTGATCCTGGGACACAATGATTTGCCAAGTACTCTTCTACCGGCATGGGAAGTGCCCTCTGTCCAGATAAAATAAAAGGAGACCCTCTCTTTGAGAGGCCGGTCAAGAAATACACATCCTCCAACTCAATGGTAAGAAGCTATGTCCCAATTTGCAACCCCTACTCCGCCGTGTTCCACAACCCGATCATGTACTCAAGAAGAAGAACTTCCTTCTTCATCTTTTGCATCTTAAAGAACTTGAGGAGACCGCAACTCCTCAATGTAGCCCTTGATCGGGGAATTTGTAAGGCATCCACATCATTGAGCTCATGCTCTCTTTCTTTCCACTCGATCATGACATTCGCCGAATTTACCTACAATCATCATCAATCAAAGATCATTAGTCATGTTACATTGACAAAATTTTGGGCAATAAAAACTTAAAAAAACATTTTTTTCTTTGTTTATGATGCCAGCGCTCCCTTTAATCTCCCATCAGAACACCAACGCTCCTATAAAGGGCTCATCAGGGTGTTCTCATTTTTTCAAAACACTCCCCCCAACCTTTTAGAAGAGCGCCGAGGTTTTTGGGCATTTTTTGTGCTTTTTGGGCAGCACCTCTTCACTCCTTCAATAGAACGCTATCACATCTTCACTAGGCTTGGAGGAGCGTTGGAAAATCGAGCAACACTTCCCTAGTGTCTTAGAGGAACATTGAGCTCATTTTTAGTGTTTTTGTGCATTTTTTGGGCAACGCCTCCTCCATATTTTGAATAAAGCGCGAGCGATCACCTGATAATCCTAACAGTGTGTTGAACCAAGCACCCAACACTCTCCCTAGCCTTTTGAGGGAGCATCGAACCTCTTCAGCACTTAGAGACTCGCAGGGCATCATTTTTAAAGCAAATTAATTACCTAAAAATCAAATGTAAACCATACAAATTGAAGGAAAGAAAAAGAGGAACAACCTGATTCAGACGGTGACAGAAATAGATGACCGTAGCTCCATGACAGATGAATGCAAGAATCACCCTCCAAAGCTCAATTTCTACACTGCTAAAAATCTTTGCACAAATGAATTGGTAAAAGACATTTTTACCCTATTTTACTATTATAAAATTTCATTTTTGCTAAAACATAGTTATTTTGGGTTTTGATAAACATTTTGGAGGCATTATTAATACCCTGGTGTGCAGTTTTATCATTATTGGCAAATTTCAGAGACGTTTTGTTCAATTTTTATCTTGTCGCATTAATGAGCATGATCTTCGTTCGTTCTCACGCTCGAAATAACACAAGAACACGCCGAGTAAACTTTTATCTCTTTTTCGGACTCGCATGGATACACAAAAAAGGAACCCCCTGGAGTTGTCTTTAAGCTCTTTTCAGACTCTCTAAACATGATTGTCCAGTGATCTTGCTTCCTTTCCCACTCGTTAAAAGGTTTTAAAGGGCGTCTTTCGAGTGATAATTTATCTCTTTTTTGGCCTCGCAAGACTAACATTACGAAAAAGTACAACACTGGAGTCATCTTTAAGTTCTTTTCAGACTCTCTAAACATAAAAAATCACTGACTTTACCTTCTTTGGACTCGTTAAAACAAATCATACATTGAAGGGCCCATACAGGACCGAACCCTTACTTCTTCCAGTTCGTTAAACAAAGGAAGAGGGACTTACCGAAGGTGAGTTATATCGAGCATGTGTTACCCTCCTTGAGCTCATTAAATTAAAAAGAGGTACTCGTCTATCTGGATGGGGGGGAATTTTGAAAGAAGCAAGCCAATCAGTTTTTGAAAACATCACCAGTCACTCTTACAATCGCCCTTGAACATGGCACTTTGTCTTTGCATACATTTTAATCCACTGAACCTCTGCACTAAACCAATCCTTTGAGTTTTCTTACTCCTTTGGGTCACCCGACGAAAGTCACAGTGTCCACTGCATCATCATGTTTTGGTCCATGTCATGTTCCTTTTGTTGTGCCTCATTGTTCAAGGGAAGTATCTACCTCAAGAATCAACCATCACAAATTTCCTGTTTCAATACCCATGTCAGTCCATGTTCATTTGATCTACCAATTTACATCTCTGTCTCAGTTTCATGTCATTGATGGGGGATACATCAAGGCCCTCCTGTGACGAGTTTGTTCCTATCGACTTCAATACATTATCCGGGAACTAGACTTAGCAACCAGTTAGTACCTTGGGACCTACGTACCTCAATGGCAGGCCTCCTCGATTCCTATAGTGGGTTTACATCATTGACCCTTGATCGGATGATTCCACAAATGTTCAACTTCAACTCATATATTCACATTCGTTGGACTATACTAGGGTACCTTGGGAATCATTGACATCAATGGTGATTTCCCTCGCACTTCTTAACGGTTTACCTCATTGACTGGTAATCAAGTGGTTTCTACCATGTTCAACATCAGAAAATCTATTCACATGGTTAGAATCATACCACATCGGGATCAGTAAGAATACCCTAGGTTGAGTGATCACTATGGTATGTACTTTTCCCAGGTTGCGACGGAGTTTCTCTTGAATATAGACACATATACTGTCACATAGATCCACTTTGTATCGGTCTGTGTCTATGTCTTGTCGTCTCGTAGATCCACTGTGTATTTTTTATGGCTACCATCAGTTCATGTCATGGAAGTATAGATCCACATTGTATCTTGGGTGGCTATACCTTTTTGTTAATACAATTATGGATCTGCAGTGTATTTTATGGGGGGCATACCTTGCAATTCTTTATCACCCAAGCATAGGTATGCCTACCTTGGGTTTGGAACATATCAAAATATTTGTTTGATGGTTGTGTGCATCTTTTACCAGGTTCTCTAAGTCCATACCCTTTCTTGAAAAAGTCTACAAAGTACTTCAGTCATCACGTCTTCTAACTTCGCACTTTGGGGGGCAATCTGTTACACATCAAAATTACTCATCTCAATGATGACCTATTGTCGTCATTACAAGTGTCGCAAGTGTCACAGACATCATACAGTCATCTTGCCTATGCCGTATCTCAAATGACATCAAAATGACACTTCAAAGACACCCTCAAAGACTGGTTTAAGAAAGATAAATCACATGATTTACCATGAAAAAGACCACTCAAAAGTCATTTTTGAAGGCCAGCACTCCCCTACCCACTGTCAAGGAGTGCCAACACTCCCTACCCTCCTTTGGGGGAGCGTTACAACACTTTGTGCCCCATTCTGAGGGAGCGCTGGGTTGTTTGAGTAAATCTTGGGTTGTTGAGGAAAATCAGGGAAAAATCCCCCTCATCTCTGGAGTTAGTTGGATTTGAATTTGAGGTCAAGGTTGAATCTTAGGGAGGATCCAGAACTGATGGAGAAATATCCTCAACCTATCCCAAGAATCTCTAAGGTTGTTAGGCCTCTCCAAACCTATATAAGGGTGAAAGGGGTAGGAGATTGAAGGCATCAAACTTATGATCTCATAAGGTAGATAATCAGTGAAGCATAGTCATTTTGTTTATGGATCATTTGAGCAAGGGGTTGGACAAGGAGAGCTTGGTGAGGCTGTTGCATCTTCATCAAAGGTTTTTAAGTATTGCTATTGAGTTCTCATTAATACATGTGCTTGGCATGTTTCCTTCAAGATTGTGTATGCCTACATGAACTTGTATTTAATGGATAGATCTAGTTTCAGACTAATCGCAATAGAAAAGGAAGCATGCTTTGTATTTGATTGGATTGTAGGACCTGTTGAAGAGCTTATGGGTCAGAGCTCAACGTGGAACTAGGCGAAGACAAACATCGTAAAAAGGTACGTCTTCTTCCTCTTCCCTATAGATTAGTTTAGCTAGGTTTAAAGGGATATCATTGACAAAAGTTAACACCTTTCTGTCTTAATCTTAGAGATTTAGGGTTCAAGAGGGAATCCACCTGTCCACAGGGGGGATTTTCCTGTAACACATTGAGCAGTGACCATTTCTTCTCCCCTTTGATTATATCATATTTTCTCTCAATACAAACCCCTCACGTATCCCAGAACATTGTTTCACCCCTCCTTCTCATTGATTAACGTTAGAACAATTTCTATGGATTGGATTGCATGAGCCTAATACATTATGAGCCAAATCTATTTCATATTTTTAAGGAGTTTTCATGCATGGTTATTTAAAAGACTATTTTCAAATCATTAACATATGCAGGATGAGTTTCTTCAGTTGGGGAAGCCATGGCCGAGGAAACAGAGGTAGAGGTAACTGGAACTGAGGCCCAAGAAGGCCCAGGTTCTCTTTACATTTTGATGTTGATTCAAAAGAGCTTGGCCAATTGTTTCATATTGGATTATTTAATTGGATTGGGAGGGGAATAGTCCAATCGAGGCCTGAAACGCATCCCTTTTAAGCCCCTCAAGCCCCTGGCATCCTTGTGCCTCCTCATGTCTCTTTATAGCCTGAAGTCCCAGAAAATGATGGGTGGCAGGATATTGTTGTTAAGAACCAAATATCAATATAGCATAGAAAAACCTCAGAATAAGTACTCAATGCCTTGAAAAATAGATAATTTCAGATAATAAGCCTCTTCGAGGGGGAAACCTCCTTTTACCCCACATAAATGTTCAAGTACAAGATGATT
>ML853105.1:17632-29560 GCA_009831015.1 Picea engelmannii | reverse complement strand
ATTTTCATAGTAACAAATATATACAGTAACTTGGAATATGATAAGGATAGAAATTTGAACCATGGGTAATTTAATAACAGGACATGACTGAATTATGCACATAGCATATTAAGGAAGAATGAACCAAATGTTTTCCTTTGATTCCCTTACCACTATAGAAGCCTGGTTATTGCATCCCCCATAGATACCTCAGGTGAGACTTCATCTATGAAAGAAGGTGATGCCGAAAGGGCTGGTGTCAGGTGGGTTTTGTTGGTCTTAGATAAATTGAACTTTGGGTTTTACAACCCCTGCACATAATAACACCAACGAATGGTTTCATTGCTGGGACCAGGACTTTGCGATTAAGGGGATGTTTTGGAGGCCAACTAAGAAGGAGATATCAGAATGGATAGAAATGAAGGAATGTGAATTTGCACAAAAAGAGAACATAAACCCTCGGATGAGTGACAAAAAATGGTTGCAAAAGTATGTGTTCACGCATATGCATGAAATTTTCTTTGGCGAATTTTCAGTTATTCTGACAGAGTGGCTAGAACGATTCGTGGAGAAAACTGGAAGGTTCAGCGTCGTAGCACTAAGAAATTGGACTCTCTGATTGATGAGACATTTGAATTCTGTAAGTAACCCAACTACTCGAGCATTTGATTTTTGGTTGGATAACGTACTCGGTGGTTATGTTACAGAGTTTGTCATAGATTGTATTCAATCATATAGTGTCGCAGAAGGGGCATTTTTCAAAGGTTCGTGCAAGAGGTTCTTGAAATCATTAAATACATGGATAAATATGTTATTTTGTGAAAATCATGTGATGGTGATCCAATCCAACTGCTAAGGGCTTCACGCACATAAGGGAACTGGGGAATGACAGGAGGATCGTCTGAGAGAAGGAACAAACGAAAGAGGAAGGAAAAGTCTGAGGATGCAATACAAATATATACCAGAGAAGGATATGAGTTTGGAGAGTTGCGTAGAGGGAGGAGGTACAAGAGAAAAAATATTGAGGCTAAGAGAAGAGAGACGCGCAATGAGCTAGAGGGGAGAGAACCTTGTGTACTAGTCTAAACCATGGTGATACCATACCTAGGGGGAGAAGAACAGAAGTTATAGTCCATTCCAATAATAGAAGAGACAACAAGTCCTACCTAGAAACAATCCTACATTGAGTCCATGACCCCTTGTGTGTCACCATAATCATAAGTAAAGTTAGTATATTTTTCAAAATAAATTGTAGTTATCCAAGGAGGATTGAGTAGTAACAGTCAGAATAGTGGGAGTAGTGCACAGAGTTAGAATCAGAGTCAACCAGCATCACCAGGAGGAGGGACTACATCAAACAATATGACTGAGGTGGATAATACTCTTAGGTTGTCGTAGGTCCAAGGAATTGGGTCATAGGACCCAAAAAAACACTTGTTCCTGTGTGATACTATTTGGGCTGCAAAGAATGTATAGGATGAAGTTGTGAAGATTGTATTGTTAGCAATAACATTTATAGTTCGTGCACTAGTATGGTATATGAAGTTACATAGCACCACACCTACAAGACAGGCCAGGACATTAGCAGATATTAAGAAAGCACTACTGAAGGATTTCAAGAAGCCAAAGTCAGAGTCGCAATACATCACAGAATTGAAGGAGATCAAACAAGTAAAAGAAGATATGGTATGGGATTTCAATCATAGATTTAAGGATGTGATGGGTAGATTAAATTTCCATATCCCAGATCAAAAACACCAAGAATAGTTTATTGCATGGATTCTATCACACATTTGCAGGCCATTGATCCACCAAAAGGTTATGTCACAGCCTAAGCCATTAGAGATTGCGACGAAACTGGAGTCATCTCTGGTGGTAGACAGTGGCGGAATGACCCAAGTTCAGACATAGTTGGTTACATTGACAATTCAATTGACAAAACTGACAAAGGGAAAGGATAAACGTGAGCAAGTCTGGTGTACAAAATGTACGATTGAAGGACATCACAAGGACGAATGCACAACATTCACGCAATATTTTTCCATGGGAGCACCAAATCCATTGTCGGGAGGAGGATATTGCGAGATATGTAAGAAATGGGGTCATCACCCAACAAAGTGTCTACTACTACAAAAGTACCAGAGTATGCCAAAGAACTTGTTTTTCATTTTTTGCAAATCTATAGGACACAAGGAGAAGGATAGTCATGCATTTGAATTGATGAGTGAGAACACATCTGATATGTATAGGATCCAGGAAGAAAATATTGCAGCAGAAGTGGGGAGTCCACAATACAACAATCAAAGAGGCTTCAATCAAGGGAACACATGAAAATTTGGTTGAGGCTGAGGTAGAGGGAATTTTGGAAGAGGAAGAGGATTGATTATATGTTACAACTGTAATCAACCTAGACACTTGGACCACAACTTCCAGAATCCATTCATGATTTGCACCTATTTCAGAGCACTGGATCATTCGACAGAAGATTGTCCCCAACTAGTTGTGAAGTGACAGGATAGAGGAAACCATAACTTGAATCTGAATCAAAACATGCAGATGATATCAGTTGAAAGACGCAAGTAAGGGCCCATAGTAGTCGTGGTTATGCGTGGAGGAGATAGAATAGGGATTGATAGGACAAATGAAGGAAAGTAAATGGAACAATGGGTAAGAAAGTCAGCAGGTCCCATACCAGCCTTTGATCCTCAGCAAGAAAAGGATCCATATTAGAAGGAAATAAAATAATTTATTGGAACGAATTAGGGAGCATCAACATATGCAACACATCATGAAGAATATCACATAATCTTAGAGAAGCCAACAAGGAAGGTAAGTATGCTAACATAACTTTTGATAAATTGTGTGGAAGTAATAAAAGATGAGGTTGTGTTGTGTACATTATATGATATGATTTATCACTGCACAAGAGGAAGGGAAACTCCAGCCACATAAAGGATGGTAAATCAGGTACTGCGCAGGAAGAAAACTAATGAAGAATTTTGATTCAGTGCACATATTGGAGAGTATGATGTGGATAATAATATTTTGGACTTAGGTTCTAATGTGAATTTGTTACCTAAGAAGACATGGGAATTGATGGGAAAACCCAATTTGGTATGGTCTCCTATTCAAATTAGATTAGAAAATCAACACAAAATAGTTCTAATTGGTCGATTGACAGGAGTACGTATGAATATAGACGGGGTGCACAGCATGGAAGATTTTGAAGTTATTGAAATTGTGGATGACGGTCAACATATCCAGCAATTATGGGACTAGAATGGGATTTTGATAACAAAGAGATCATCAACTTGAAGAAGATGGATATGATATTTGAAGCTAGCGATTTGAAGGTTACGACACCCTTAGACCCATCAGAAGGATAGAGATACATAGAACCAACAAGACTGAATGACATTGACAATTTATATAACATGATTGCCTAGATGGAGGATTATGTCAACCCAAAAGAAGATGGTGCGTTTAGTTAGCGAAGTGTCATTTCATGTGCATCAGATTTTGAAACAGGTCTAGATCATTGGAAAAAGAGTATGCATGAGCTGTCCACCAGACGATGTGCGCACATGACATGATCCATGTGTTGGATTGGAACAGAGAAATGTAACATGCCCAGGTATGATGTATTATCTGATATAAGTATGTTTTTAAAAGTGTTTTAGTTGTAGGTACCCAAAAAACAAAGGTTGTTAGCACTGGATGTGGTATTAAAAGCGACTCCAGCTAGATGGTGGGATGCACACAAAGAGGGAATGAAATACTAGCTACAATGCAACAGACTAATGCAAATAAGGTTTGGCACTAAGGGAGAAAATATTGCGAAGAAATATACATGGGAGAGTGACCCAGTAGGTCATCTGGAAAAGTGTATGGATTTTGGGGGTTTAGTGCCAAAGACAGAGTGGAAATATTGATTTATAGGCACACTGGGCACAACTCTAAAGAACCGGTACTTGGAGTTGGAAATGCGCAAGGAGACAAAAAAATAGGAAGAACTGATCCAGAGGCTCAAAATAATGTTTAAATTTGAACATGAATTACCATTTGTAGATGCAACGCTACAGGATATTCAGACGAAGATCCTCTCAGAAGAAGAGACAATGGAGGTGATACCAGTATGCAGCGAGCACAGAAACAAGATGATTGTCCATAAGTTGTTGGAATGATATAATGTAGCTTGGAAAGAGTATGATGAAGAGGATCCTAGGAATGTAGATATATCTAAGACAAAAGGAGAACAAGCTATAGAAGGGCCAGAGCTCAAATCTGCCGCATATAACCAATCGATAAAAAATGCAGAAGGTAAACATTGGGACAATAGAGACTCCCAAGTTTGTGCAGATAAGGGACTATTGGAGTGAATAGATATTTGAGAAGATTGCATACTTACTGCGAGAATACCCGGACTTATTTTTAGTAAATGTTTCAAAGATGAAGGGACCAGCATGAGACTTGGGTGAGATGAAGATCCCACTGAAACTAGGAACTAAGCCAGTGCACCAAAGGCTTTATAGGCTCAATCCACGGTATAAGGAGAAGGTAAAAGTTGAAATAAATAGGATGTTGGACACAGGAATAATTGAACCAGTCGAATCATATGAGTGGATTAGTCTGATGGTGGTGTATGATAAGAAGACATGTGGAATCAGGATCTATGTAGATCTCATGAAGTTAAATGACGCATGGTTACATGACCCATTTCCAACACAATTCACAGATGAGGTATTGGATAATGTGGGAGGCCATGAAACTTACTCTTTTACAAATGGATTCTCCAGGTACCATTAGATAAGAATCACATAGGAGGATTGAAAAAATACCACTTTTGCGATGGAATGGAGAAGTTATCAATACATGGTTATTCGCTTCGGATTGAAGAATTCCCCTGCGGTGTTTTCCAGGATAGTATTTGCAACATTCAAGGAGTTCATCCATAAGTTTATAGAAGTCTACTTGGATGATTGGACAGTGCTTAGCTTACTAAAGGATCACATAGAAGTTATTAGACTTATGTTGGATCGCTACAGGTAGTGTCATATTTCGCTGACCTTGAAGAAGTGAATATTTTGTGCACCATTTGGAATTATGTTAGGACATGTAGTGTGCAAACAGGGACTATTGGTAGACCCAACTAATATTGTATTCATTTTGGAGTTATAACTACCTACATTAGTCAGACAGCTGAGGAAGACATTGGGTCATATAGGTTACTATAGGAAATTCATCAAGGGATATGCACAAATCACAACACCAATGGAGAATTTACTAAAGAAGGAAGCGAAGTTTCAATGAAATGAAGATTGTCAGAAGGGGTTGGACACCCTGAAACAGAAGTTGGTGGCTGCACCGACTTTAATTTTTCTGGACTAGAACAAGGAGTTTCATGTACACGTTGACACATCATCCATAGAATTTGGAGCAGTTCTACCTCAACCAGGGGAAGGAGACATCGATCACCCAATTTATTTTGCATGAAGGAAGTTGTCTATAGCAAAGAAGAACTACACAACCACAGAACAAGAAGGATTGGTGATGGTCTACACACTAAATACAATATGGAATTATCTATTGGGGTCTCACTTTAAGATGTATATAGACCATTCTACATTAAAATACTTAGTCAACAAGCTAGTGTTGGGGGCGATAATATGCAGGTGGCCATTATTATTTCAAGAATACAAATTTGAAGTCATAGTGAAACCAGGGAAGTTGAATGTAGGACTAGATCATCTATCACACATATTGTTAGGGTAAGAAGTGGAAAAATTAGATGGAATCCTCCCAGATGTGCAGTTATTTACAGTATGGATGGTGGATCATTATTTCTTGGACATCGTACAATTTCTCAACACATACATGGCTCCATCCGAGATGACTATAGCACAGAAGAAACAATTGGTAGTGAAAGCAACATATTATCAGTTGATTGCAGGGAATTTATACAAGATGGATGCATATGGAATACTAAGACGTTGTGTGATAGAGAACAAAAGGTCGATAATACTTGAAGAAGCACACGATGGAATTGTTGGAGGACATTACGCAAGGAGAGCAATGACAAAGAATATTTTGCACGTAGGAATTTGGTGGCTGACACTTCACAAGGATGAAAAGGAATATTTTCAGTCATGCGAAGTATGTCAACGAGTGGGAAATCCATCTAGGAGGGACAAAATGCCTTTGAATCCACAGGTTACATTGCAAACATTTGAGAAATGGGACATAGAATTTGTGGGGCCTATCAACCCACAAGCAAGAAGATTGGGGGCAAGGTATATCATTATTGTGACTGAGTATTTGAAAAGATGGACAGAAGAAACCCTAGTTACAAACTGTATGATGGAAACAGTTGTGCGGTCTCTATTCAAAAATGTAGTCACAAGGTTTGGATTATAACACATATTACTTTGTGATCAAGGGAGAAACTTTATAAACAATGCAATTGCATCATTGATTGAGGAGTTCCATATTCATCACCAAAAGAGTACCCCATATCACCCTCAGTACAATGGAACTGTGGAAGATTTTGATAAGATCTTGGAGAATGCCTTAACAAATATTTACAATGTAGGGAGAGACGATTGGGACTTAAGAGTTCCTATAGTATTGTGGGCTTACAGGACTACAAGTAAGAAGTTGACAGGTCAAGCCCCTTCCAGGTTAGTCTACGAGAAAGAAGCAGTAACGCCAATGGAGTTTATTTTTCCTATATTTTGAATTGTAGCAATTACAGAGCTATCAGATACTGGTGCAATAGAGGAGAGGTTGGCACAGTTAGTATAGCCTAAGGAGGATTGGTTTGTCCTTGGATTCCATCAATAGGTACATAAATGCAGAGAGAAGGTATGGCATGATAGACACATTAAACAAAAGAAGTTTCAAGTTTAATATTTGGTACTACTCTATGACAACAAGTATATACTTCATCCAAGGAAATTTTGAATGCATTGGTTAGGACTCTATGTGATTCAACAACTAACCGAGACAAGTGTTGCGCAGTTATAAACCTCGAATGGAGATGTCTTGGAAGGAATGGTGAATGGGATTCGGCTGAAACTCTATAGAGACAGTCGATAGGTTGCACAGTAATTTGCGTTGTGCCAAAACATATGTATTATAGCAGTTACGGAAAAAAAAAAACGTTGTGCATAACAAATCGTCATCACACATTAACATAACATTACACCAAACTCAGAGACGAGACAGTTGGGAAATGAAAATACTGTTAGAAGCATTAAATCACAGAAATGATAGTTACATAGGTGATCCAAGTGGATATTGGTCGCCACCCACCTATTCCAACTGGCTCAAAACAGTTTTTGAGCACTCAACACACCCTAAAAAGCCTTTGTCAATTTTTTTTCCTTTTTGGGTACGACTTGATCTTCTGCACTGTCTGATTCGATTTCATTTTTGAAAAATGTTTTGTATTTTCTTGTTTTCATAACTCTCATGACCTATTCAAGTTTTCTTGAACTTATAAAACCTCATGACTAAAAATATATTAATTATTGAATAAAGAATCAACAGCCAAACACTTCATCAAATGCGCTCAGGGTCGTCGGAAGGAAGGAATTCAAAGAAGGAAAAAKAACCACTCAGAAAACCTCAATCRTCATTCCATAGGCATCGACAAAAGGAAGTTTTGGTTTGCGCATAAAGATATCAYTGATAGTCGATTCCCCTTCAGCATCTATAAACGACGGTATGGGATAGGMTTTAATGAAGAATGGAAAGACATCAACGATAGCCGATGCCCGACGCACTTATCGGAATCGGGGAAAACCTAGAAGGATCGCAACAAACATTATGCCCGTGATAAAATTTATTTMTGATCGTCGATCCCCGATACGTTTTCGTCATCAGGAATTTTTCAAGGGAACCAATCTGAAAGAGATTTGATAGGTTTATCGTCGATAGCCAATCCTGGGTATTTTTCGGCACCGACAAGATAAGGTTTTATTTATAACGAATAACTTAAGGAAAATCTTGAATCCAATTAAGACAAGCGAATTAAGGCACCGGTCTTCAACGCCACATGTTTTTACCAGGTAAGATGGTTGTACGTCTAGTGCTATCCTGAGTTATCCTTGGGCCCCTAAGTCTGACTCACACCTTTGAGTAACGTTTCTACATCAACAATGTACGGTAAAATCGATCGGTGTCAAAAAAAATTGCAGGAGTTAATCAATGAAAACATTCATAGCACACCCCCAATCCCCAATCCACCCACTGAGAGAGTGACACGATGGGACATTTTAGCATTAGATACGATCAGATTTTGAGCATTTAAGGAGATAATTAATACCCAATCCCTCATTAGTTTCTACCTCGTGCGCCAATCAAATAGGCCATTTAAAATCACCAATAGACCACATCAACACCCGTGCCTCTACAGTCAACCCACAATGAATTTGATTTATAGAGATTCGGTGACAGATTTTTTAAAATTTCACTCATAACTTGAATTGAATGGCTAATGCGACATGGTAATATCTTCCCTGTTTAAATTCTCTTGAGCCATTGTAAATGAAATCATTTTTCGCATAAGATAATTCTGGAGCATCTGAAGGAGAAAGATGAGCGACTCGAAGGTTGTATCAACTCCGTGATTATCAAAATAACCAGGTTTTAACAAGCCCCAGAGGTATGTATCTGAGTTTGTAAATTTTACATGGCTATAATTTATATGTTCTTATCCATTTTGTTTTTTACACAGTCTCTGAAATTTTATTTTAAGTTGCAGGAACAATGCCACCAAGAAATCCAACTACTCGATGATCGTCGAGGGCACCAAAGCTGAAATAACCAGAGGTATGCGAAGGCTCTTCTCCAGGGATCACAAAACAATTGGAATATGCCTCGATGCCGTAACCTATCATTAAGACATCAACGAAGAAGGTTTTCATCCATACTCTAGCCTTTAGCGATACAGAAGCAAGCACAGGGTCCAAGATGGCACTCCCACATTGGGGGGATATATTTAACAAGATTAGTCGAGAAGAGTACCCAAAATATGTCCCACACAGTGATCTAGATGTAAGGGTGCTCGACGACCAGGTGTTCTCGAACATATGACGATTGTATCTACATATGGTAGCAAGAAGAACCCCCATTTTTCCCTTCATATAGGTTCTTCAATGGCTCATCGACCACACAGACACACAAAAGTGTCTAATCAATGATGACAGTGGCGGGTGTGTCAGACTTTTTCTCCCGGTAGAAGTTCAGGAGTATTACAAACTAAGATACCCCGAGGAGCATCTAAACATAGACTTCATGATGAGGTTATATGAACACCATGACACCATCTGGGTGATGGCCTCATGGTGGAGGGAGGAAAAGAAGTTCACCAACTAGAGCACTGGCTGGTACGAGACAACCAATTTAAGGGAGCCATACATCTATCTGATGGCTCTCATCTATCGATTGTACAGAGAGAAAGATTGCTCCAGGTTTTTAGAGGCATGGATGCCTTTGGCATACAAAGTTGTGATCGTCGAATGCATCTTCAACTAGGGAGAAATAATCTCTAAGAAATTGAGCATCTATGTGCAGCAGACCCAAGTGCCGAAGGAATGGGAAGCACCAACGTTTTACATGGATTCGTACTTTCTCAATGTCATGTGCACCAGAAACGTCTTCATTGGCATGAGTCTGAGATGGCATGTTGCAGAACTCCTAATCCACATCTACTTCAACGTGCTATGGGGAAATAGATATAATAAATCCTCTACTCTCATCTGTGATGAATTCATCACTCGAATTTATTTTATTCTTTTTAAGAATAAATTCCCAAGGCTATTGGAGGCATCCAAAAATATGATATCCAAGGTAGGCCATTGGTATTTGGACGAGAATTCCACCTACATCAAGGTGTTCAGGGCCACCAGAGCACCACATCTCCTACCATCTTCTGTCCCGGACTAGATTTTCATAGGAGAAATATGATATCAAACCATCTTGCAAGGATACAATGCCACCCTGGTCAAGGACAAGAAACATGCATACATACCCTATGGTTTCCATGTAGGGTTCTATTTGGTAAAGTATATCGCTCAAGCCAAACAAGAAGGGTGGATCCAAATTGAGTTCATATCCAGACAGGATGATTCCACAAGCACGATCCAAAGGGCTTGGTCTTTCAACATGCTTCACAAGTGTTGTCATGTTGGTCGTACGCCCATGAAAAATTCGAAGACAAAGTCTTCACAGAAAATGCCCAGGACTGGGATGAGGTGGTACAAAGGATGGCCAACCCGAAAATAACTAGGTTTAGGGCCATGAGCCTATATGAACAGGTGACTACAATAGAATAGTTGGCTCAAGAGGCCCTCAGATCCAGGGAAGAAATCAGAGCGACATAGGCAACAAAGGTTTCCCTAGTGGCTCTGGTATAGAACAGGGAACTGTCTATGACACCAGAGGCACAAGCAAGGCGATTGTTCCTTATAGAATAGGTGAAACGAATAATTGATCAGCTACAGAATGAACCAAACTTTGTAGGAATGAAAAGGGTACCTACCAACAACCCAATCGAAAGCCAGGTAGGTCCAAGTGGCCTAGAGATAATACAAATTGACGAAATCACCAGGTTAGATAACCCTAAAGTTACAACGCCACAGGACAAATCACTAGGGGACATTTCAGCTCAACTAGATATAGCAAGGACATCAGGGAGAGAAAGTGCACCAAACCTCCTCCACAAATTAATAAAAATCTATGACGATGAGGAGAGTTCGGAGGTGTCCTTGGTGACTCTGATGTAGATCATAGAGGAAAAGGAACCCGAGAAGGCATCTTCCCCGGATCTCGATGCTCAAATTCAAGGCCTTCCACAAAAAAAGTGTCTTATACACTGAGCTACTCAATGTATAGGAGACCCAAGAGGATAGCCTGAAGGACGATCCAGGGTCAGGTGAATAAGAAGAAGAATTTCCATAATAGGATTTCGACATCTCAACAGTTGATTATCAAGTAAGTACCAAGCCTTCTCGTAATGCTTCAATTTCAGTTGGTACTTTACTTCTTGATGAGAAACAACTAGAGGTCAGACCTTCAGAACACATGGAAGAGGTTCAAGAACTCAGTCTTGAACATATATACATTGTTAAGAGCCTGGGAAATATGCTTACCTAGGGATATCTCCAAATCCCCAAACCCATGGATGAGGTTGTTGATATACAAGCCATCTACTATGACTGGAAGAGGAAACCCATCGTGAAGAGAACTACAAAGAAGAGGAGTCTTACTCTGGATCACTCCATCCTCATAACCATAGAGGAAAAATTGATTAGCACGGAGCATGCCAAAACATATAATATTATCGATGCAGGGATGGAAATCACAGATGCCACCCTATAGAGTGAAAAGGGATGAAGAGGATTTGGCCACTGTGTTGAAGGAGTTGGAACATCTACGCCATTTGGAAAAATATTATCAAGACTCCACACAGGCCACAGTGTTCTTGAGAAGCGAATTCCAAGACACCTATAGTAAATTCACAAATGAGCAGCACCAGTTCACTGCAGGAATAGTCGATTTCCAAGAAGACACCCTCATGGCGATGGCGACGTGAAAAGATATGGAAACATGGTATGAGAAAGCACACCAAGCAGTGGAAAGAATCGAATACATCAGTGTCTTTCAACAGGGTCGAGATGCCAAAGAACACGACATTCAGATACTAAGGGATATCAACATTGATCGCATAAATAATTCGGTCGACTACTGGGTGAAAAAGGCCCAAGAACCTCACCAAGAAATCCAAGAGAAAAGGGTCGAGTGCAAAAAGAGATGGACCAAGATAAACCGGGAAATGAGAGACATCGGCCTCCCAGAATTCATCACACCCGATGACTTTGTCGACTTGCACAACATAGTCAAATTACATGTCGAACAAGACACATCGTAGGCTGTGGAGATAAAAAA
>WSFP011379288.1:0-29859 GCA_009831015.1 Picea engelmannii | reverse complement strand
TGGGATAGTCTAGTTGTGGCCATAGGCAGTAATGGAACTAATTTAAGTTTCGATGATGTGGTCTCATCCTTGTTGTCGAAGGAGATGAGGTGGAAAAACATGGAAATCCAAAGCACGGATGACTTATTTGTAAGAGGATTCTCCCATGAAAGAAATAAAAATAAGTCCTCAAGTGGGAGACCTAAATATAGACAAAGATCTAAATCTCTAGAAAAATTAGTAAAGATATGCTAGATGTAGATCCAAAAGTGTTGAGAGAGGGAAGGGATCTAATGATGCCCCTTCTACATAAGCAAAAACCTTCACAGTTGAAGGAGGGTATGTGTACTTGGCTTCTTTAAGCACACATGCAGATCATGAGGCATGGCTAGTCAACTCAATTTTATCCTTTCATATGACTCCTTACATGGAGTGGTTTTGTGAGTATGAAAGGTATGATGGGGTTGATGTTTTTATTGGAGATGACTCGATAACCAAAATCTTAGGATGAGGAAAATTCAAGATGAAGCTCATGGATGGTAGGATTAGAACACTCCCTAATGTTTTTCACATCCCAGGATTTGTCGGGAATTTGATTTTTGTAAGCAAGATGGATTATTCAGGTGGAAAAATAATGTTTGAAAAGGAAACCTACAGGATGGTTCAAGGATAAATGGTGTTGTTGAGGGGAGTTTGAATTGGAACTCTATATAAGTTGTTGGAAGCACTATTATTGGTGGGTGCAACAATTCCATTATTCCTAAAGTTGGAGTTGAAGAAAGAAAAACTCATGCAGTCTCTCAAGAAAAGACTATGTTGTGGCATCAAAGGCTGGGGCATACGAAGAGAAGGGATTCAAGAAATACATGGTAAATTTATGGTCTAAGGTATGTCGAATTGATCTCTGGATCTTGATTTTTGTGAACAATGCTTGTATGGGAAGCTGAATCTAGTAAGATTCTCCTCTGGTGCTACTAGGACAAGGGGAATTTTACAATCGGTGCAGAGTGATGTGTTTGGACCTGTGATGATTCCATCACTAGGTAAATTTGTGTACTATGTCTCATTTATAGATGACTTTCCGAGGAATACATGGATTTATCTCCTCAAGAAGAAATATGAAGTTTTTGAAAAATTTAAAGAGTTTAAGGATCTTGTGGAAAATCATACAAAGAAGAAAATTAAGGTGTTGAGGATGGATAATTGTGGATAATTTTGCAGGAATGAATTCGATTAATTCTATAATAAATGTGGTATAGCGAGGTAGAATACTATTCCATACACACCTCAGTAGAATTGAGTTGCAGAAAGGATGAAAAAGATATTGATGGAAAGAGCAAGGAGCATGATCAGTGGTGTTGAGTTGGGATGGGAATTTTGAGAAGAGGTAGTGAACATTGCATGTTACCTAGTAAATTGATCACCCTCATTAGTGTTGGATGACATGACTCCACATGAAGTAAGAAACCCTCTCTAACACATCTCAAGATTTTTGGATGTGATTCTAATGTATACGTTCCAAACGAAAACAGGAGTAAGATGGATAAAAATGCTCAAAAGTGTATTTTTATTGGCTATAAATATGCTCTGAAAGGTTATAAGATTTGGAACCAAGAAACTAAGAAGGTAGTGTATAGTTGAGATGTGGTATTTAGAGAAATCAAATATGTTATCAAACAAGAATTCCTACCAAGGGAGGAAGAACCAGAGAAAATAGAGTAGGATAATGAATCAGACTCTACAGAAGAATAGGAATTAGAAGAAAAACAACCTCATAGTCCAGTATTGCGGAGATCGGTTCGGAGAAGGAAAATGGAAAGGTATACTCCACCAAATTTCAGTTCAAATTTTTCTTTGTTTATTACTGATGATGATCCTAGAACTATTAGGGAGGTAGTGGATTCAAAGGATGGGAAACTCTAGAAAAAGGCCATGGTTGAAGAAATGGCATCCTTGGAAAAGAATGAGGCTTGGGATCTAGTGGAGTTGTCGACTAGAAGAAATCCCATTGGAAGCAAATGGGTGTTTAAGAAGAATTTGAATGCAGAAGGAAAGTGGAGAAATATAAAGCTCGGTTAGTAGAAAAAGGTTATTCCCAGGTAGAGGGAATTGACTTTGGTGAAATTTTTTCTCTTGTTTCCAAGTTATCTTCTATTAGATTTATTTTTTCTATTGTTGTTAATTTTGATTTTGAAGTAGAACAGATATATGTGAAGACAATGTTCCTACATGGGGATCTAGAAGAAGAAATCTACATGAAGCAGCAAGAAGGATTTGCAGTGAAGGGAAAGAAAGAGCCATTATGCATGATGAAAAAGTCCATGTATGGGTTAAAGAAATCACCAAGGATGTGGTATCAAAAATTTGATACTTATATATTGGGGCTTGGCTTCACAAAAAGCAAAGCCAATCATTGTGTGTATGATATGTTGTTGATAGGAAACAACATGGAAATTATCCAGGATGTGAAAACTCGGTTGTCCTATAAATTTGACATGAAATATCTTGGTGCTGCAAAATTTATTTTGGGCATGGAAATTAAAATAAATTAGGAAAATGGGAAAATTTGGTTGAACCGGAGAAAATATGTTGAGTCAATATTGTGGAGGTTTAATATGCAGGAATGTAAAATTGTTAAGGTCCCTATTCCTATAGGTGTAAATTTATATGTAGATCAGTATCTGAAGACACGGGAAGAGGAAGAGGATGTGTCCCATGTTTTTTATGCTAGTGTGGTTGGTAGTTTGATGTATGCAATGGTTTGTACTAGACTGGAAATTGCACATGCAGTGAGAGTTTTGAGCAAGTATATGTCAAAACGAGGGAAGGATCATTGGGCAACAGTAAAGAGGGTTTCCAGGTATTTATGTGGCTCTACTACTAATGGATTGTGTTACCAAGGAAGACCACAATTGAATAGAGTGTTGGACATACATGGCTTTGTTGATGCAAATTGAGCTAGAGATCTGGATCACAGAGGATCTAAAAGTGGGTATGTGTTTAGCCTATTTAGAGGAGCAATCAATTGGATGATAAAAACATATTTTGTAGTGGCATTCTCAACTACAAAATTTGAATACATGGCATCCACTCATGCAAGAAAGGAATAAATATGGTTACAGAGATTGTGTTCAAGTATTGGGTTAGTACAACAAGTTGTAAGAATAGATTGTGACAGTCAAAGTGCAATCTTCTAGGCAAGGAACCCAACTTGTCATTCTAAGACAAATCATATCGATGTTCAGTATCATTTTTTCAGAGACATTATTGAAGAGAAGAAGGTGTTGTTAATAAAGGTGGACACTTTGGAGAATGTTGCAGATTCATTCACAAAATTTGTGAGCACTAATAATATCTCTTGGTGTAGAGAATCAATGGGCATTTATGCCCTCGATTGTTGATCATGAAATCTTGTGACCCTTGTATGAAAATAAAACAACAAGTGGGAGAATGTTGGGTATGTTTTATATTCTTTACATGATTGTGAGTCACCCTATTAAAGGTTTTGGGGGTTTATTCGCCAAGTTTTTGGGCGGCCTTTCACCTTTAGTAGGGGCAGTTTTTCACCTTTGGCAATTTAGTGGTGCATGGTATTTCAGCCCATGGTTTTCAAATTTTGATTAAGGAATTAAGGTTGAATTCTAATTTGGGTCAATGGATTAGGGGTTTTTTGTATGTCACGGGATCCTATATATTGTATTGTAAACAATGAAGTTGGATGATGAATAGAATTAGAGGTGCTACTCTAAAACGGGTTGTTGGTTTTCTCGATTGGGTTTCCAAGGTAAATATTTGTGTATATGTTTGATTTAAATTGTTTTCTTTGTTGTGTTAAGAATCTGTGTGTGCATTGCATTAATGTAAAAGTTTTAAAAATTACAATCGAAAAAATGCAAGGGTTTGATTTTGAAATAATCTACAAAAATAGGAAGGACAATGTGGTGGAAGATTCCCTTTCTAGAATAGAAGAAGTCTCTAGTTTATATTCCATTCATATTACATTCTTGTGTGGTTGGAAGAATCTCACAATGAATGGAAATAAGACAATAATACTAGAGAGATATTCAGTCTCATAACTCTCTTACTACAGGACATTCAAGTTTCTTTAAAACATATCAAAGTATTAAAAAATATTGTTGGGGGGGAGGAATGAAGAAAGATATTCAAATATTTGTAAGAGAATGTCTAAGTGTACCAAAGAAATAAAGGAGAGACAGTCAAGGCTCCAAGGTGAATTCAACCTTTACACATACCTAATCAAAGATGGGAAGAGATATTGAAGGACTTCATTATAGGTTTATCAAAATTAAAAGGTAAGGAATCCATTTTTGTGGCCATGGATAGACTCACAAAATATGCACATTTTTGTGGAATTCAAAGTATATATACTACAAGACAAGTGGTGGAAGTGTTCATGAAGCAAATTCATAAACTTTGTGGATTTCCTAAAGTAATAGTAAGTGCCAGAGATCCAAAATTCATAGGAAATATTTGGAAAGAGTTATAGAAGATGAGGGGAAAAACACTAACTATGAGTTTAGCATATCATCCACAAATAGATGGTCAAACATAAATAGTTAAAAAATGTTTAGAGGGTTATCTTCATTTCTATTCTTCAGACAAGCAATCTCAATCGGTGAAGTGGCTTCCTCTAGCATAATGGTAGTATAATACCACATCACATATTTATTAATATGTCTCCATTTGAATCTCTTTATGGATATGTTGCTCATAGTATCACAAACATTTTATAGGACCATTCCAAAGTACGAGCAGTAGGCTCACATATGGAAAAGACTAAAGAAACTTTGAAAATTCTTAACGAAAAACTTCAAATGGTGCAAAACAGGATGAAGCAGTAAGCAGATCTACATCGAAGTGAAAGACAATTTGAGGATGAACAGTTATTTCTGAGAATTAGAAATTAGCTCCAAAATTTTATGGACCCTATAAGATTCTTCGCAATATTGGAGAAGTGGATTATGATTTAGATTTGATTTCTTCTCACATTCATAAGGTTTGTCGTGTATCTCGCCTAAAAAGGGGTCTAGTACAAACTATGCTAGTGCAAACAAAACTTCCAAAATTAAATGAACAAGGGAAGTTGATTCTCGAACTAGAAAATTTTATATATTGGTAATATATTCATAATAAAACCTTTATGGAATACCTAATCAAGTGGAAGAATAAGCCTCTAGAAAAAACTACATGGGAAAATGAGCAATTCATGAAGAAACACCCACAATTACAAGCTTTTGAGGGATAAGATTTTTTAAAGAGGGGGCTATGTTAAGGCCATGACCCTTATTCATTATTAGTGTATTAATTATAGTTAGGTCGGCTTAATAGTAGGTTACATCATGCTTAATAGTAGGTTATCTTCTATTTATAATAAAGGAGATTCATTTGTATAGGCATCTTGTGTTGTGTATTGAATTTATTATTAAGGGAGGTTTCCTCCTCAAAGTGGCTTATTATTCATTGACTATTTATTGCTCTAATGGCATGGAGTTACTTTTCTTTCTATTTTTATGCTATTTTTGGATTTTGGTTCATAAAACTTGTCCATCATTGTTCATTTCCTCCTTGATTTTTCTAATTTGAGCTTAGGTTACCATAGTTTTATAGCCATAAAATTATGAAGAATTGTAGCCACGAAATTTATGAGAAAATATGATCAATTTATGGGTGTTGGTTGAAAAAAGAAGGAATTTAATTTACAGTTGAAAATCCATGGAATCCTAACATAGAGATTCCCTTGTCATCCTGTGTTGGATCCCTGAAAGTAAATGGGATATTCCATGAAACTATTTAGCAGAGAAAGGAGATCCCATTTCTTAGGTTGTGTAGGGTGAGGGGGAAGAGGGTTGGTTGATTGGAATTGTTGTAGTATGAATTGACCTGAGAATTTTAGGAACTATGTTGAGTGAGAGGATTAGAGCCATGTCATACAATTTGTCCCTTGTGGACTCATAGCCTTAGCTCGAGGGTTTCCTTTGTTACAAAGAAATCAGGTGTAATAGGGAGCCTATGGTTGGGGTGGAACGTCCTTCTATGACCAATTGGTGAAAAAATCCCAAAAGATAAGTGTTCTTGATTTGTGATGAATATGCAGACTTATTTTAGTTCATGTTATGGATTAATTTATTTTTTAGTTTGTTCAATTCTAAATGCATGAATTTAAATCTACATTTCTATTATGGGTTCATAATTGACTGGATTTTTTAATCATGCTAGCATAACCATGCATGCATTCCTCAATCGTTTGGTATCAAAGCAAAATTTTATAGTGGTTTTGATGATTTATGGAATACTTGTAGCCTCAATAGTCCATAGATTTTGTCGGATATGTTACATGCTATAGATTTTGTTGGATATGTTACATGTTATAGAGATGCATACAATAAAAATAGATGTAATTTACAAAAAGTGATGCAAGTTATGGCACAACAATTATAGAGATGCAAATGTGATACTATATAAATATTTGTGACACAAAAATGACACTATATAAACACTAGTGACTCATATTATGAGGGAAAATAATTATTTCGATGCATTTTAATTTAGCGTCGATATTTTTTATGCAAATCATGATGTAGTACGATGCTAATGTGACACATTATGACACAACCAAACATTGTGTTGCAATTTGCATCATGAAAACTAGAAAAATAAATGAATAAATAAAAATTACACTCACATGTGATGCTAATTTCAACACTAGCATGGCCTTGTATTTTAGTAGTTCTTTAACTCACTATCTCATCCTAGCACAAAATTTATAACATGGGAAGCCACTCAACTTGCTATAAAGTTGTGCTCTACCTTCCACTCCCTCCTCACATTGCTCCTGTTCCTTTTGGTTTGCTTCTCGAATTTGATCTCTTTCTTGCAATGCTCTTACAATTCCTTTGTAGTTCACTTTCATCACTCTCTCCCTATGATATCATAGGCACTAGCACTCCTACACTTATTTATCTCCCACTGCTAAGAGACATTTTTTCCTCAATAGATTATACTGACTTCAGTACCACAACAAACCATATATATGAAGTGATATGACCTCGAGGGGGGCATATAGCATTTCTTGTGTCCTCGATTATGTTTAGTTAACCCACTTTCTATAACTTATGGCTTCTTTCACTATTTCCAATAAACTTTGGCCTTCATGTTAGAATTAATACTAATTTCTATATCGGACCCACAAAATTGAATCATCCCACAAAGATCATGTCTCATTTTCATTATTGCATGCTTTAGAAGCATGGTTTCAACAATTTGATGTGGCCATTATGGACTAGTGCACTCCCAAATGAATCATAAGGTTTCTGAGTTATGGTTTTGTACTATTGAATGTTGATATATGTAACTTTCTTCTAGTTTATTCCTTTTCCAAATGAAGGTTTGTGGAGAAATTGTGTACATCAAACTAGGTTGAGGTTGCACATATGACCGTGTAATTGTTATCAAAGGGTTAGCCTTGGATAAATGCTTTGGTTTATGGGATCCTTGCTATAAAAAATCCACATAGTGCACTTTCCGATCATCTACTCCTTTATGAGCTTGGTTCATTATGGTCGGATAGTGCTCCTCCAAATCATGTTGTTGTTTGCTCCAACACAACAGCTACATCTCATAATTACAACAAATCACATGTGAATCTACTCTTTCTTTGTGGTTTAGAGGTTATAAGTTGAAGGTGAATATGTTGCTTGATTATTTTCGAGGTGAAATTATATTTAACTGAATGAATTCCATAATTTAAAATAATCAATATCTTGTTTCAACTATACAAATCTTATTGAATGACTTAACAAATTCATTTCTCTTTAACCCGAAGTTGGCATACATAGGGAAGATTATTTGTTGTTTTATTTCTCAACTTGGTTGCAACAAAATTAGGAACAATCTTGTTTAATCATATATTGGTTGTCTTCCTCCTTGCCTTGGATATTTTCAATAATCACGATGGGATCATTTTGATTCTCTAAGGCCTTTTTGTGTTTTTGAGCTCTATTCCAACTTCATCATGAAGGTTTCCTTGCACCTTGTTTGCTTCTTTATCCATGCTTTATTTATTTTCTTCGTGATATCTTCTTGTTCTAATCATAGGATTTCTCGAAGGTTAAGGGGCTTCAAACCTATAAAATTATAGTCTAGGCACACTTATACTTCGACATTCATTTTCTTGGTCTAAGATTATAGAAATGGTTAATGAAGATTAGTGCCATGTATTTTCAAATGATCTCATCAATCATTAGAGTCCCCTTAGATTATAATGTTCAAAAACTTCACCTCCTTCCACTCATCGATGTGTTGGCCTCAAGGATCATATCTCAACTCTATATGTTTTTACTTTTGCGTCATCTATTCTCATTCATTTTAGATTGTTTCAATTCATTATTGTCAATTTTCCTCAAAGGAACATCCTACCAATGATTCCTACCTCTTCTTTGTTCAACAACACAGGTATTCCAACAGAGGACGAACACCTTTAGGAATCACTCACACAACCAGATAAAATATCAACACACTGATATTTTGACGTGGTAAAACCCCTACAGGGAGACATCCATGACCCCAGCGAATGCAGCCACTTGGATCAATTTATTAATGAAAAAGAAAAATATTACAAAGAGATTTTACAAGAGAATTTATCACAATCAATCATCGAAAAATGACCCTCCATGATATTTGAATAGAGATCATGGACCAATTGGGTGTTAAGCCATGGATCAATGTAACCATTAAGATTGAGGAGAATATGAACCGTCGAATCACTCTATGTCGGGAACATATCATGACCGTCGGATTTCCTAACTACAAATGCATACTAAAGAAACAAACTTTTACCTAACGACACATTAGACCAAGTAGATCTTAACTAACTCCTAAGTGTCTAAATATCCTAACATCCCCCCTTAAGAACAACTTGGGATAGGATTGAAGGATTTACAAAAGTGACACAATAGGATAAGGAAGGAGGCATTAAATCCTATCCCCCCTTAATGAAAACTTCATGAACTCCTAACGTAGATCAAAGTTTGGAAAACTTTGCTTATGTACGAGACTTTGTGAAAATGTCTGCAACTTGATCTTCTGCAAGGAAAAAGAGCACTTCAATAACTCAATCATGAATGAGCTTTATAATGAAGTGAATGTGTAGTTTGATGTGTTTGATGTGTTGATGTTGAACTGGGTCTTTGGAAAGCTTCATGGAACTCTGATTTTCACACCAAAGGCTGGTCGGATGTCGTTGTTGGATTCCAAACTCTGAAAGGATAAACCGAAGCCACAAGGCTTCCTAACTTGCATTTATCATTGCTCGATACTCTGCTTCTGCTGAAGAAAGTGCAATATCATGTTGTTTCTTATAGGCCCAAGTGACAGGTCCTTAACTAAGGCTGAAAACATAACCTCTAGTAGACTTACAATCATCAGGGTCGCTAGCCCAATCTGAATCAGTTAAACCAACCAATAAAGGAGACCCCTTGAATTGTAATGTATCTCAAATTGAATTGTACCCCAGACATGCCAAAGTATTATTTTAGCTACTTTCCAATGGCTTTCATGGGGTGTTTGCATATATTGGGAAATAAGACCAATAGAAAAGGAAAGATTGGGACGGGTATGAGTCAAGTATAAGAGGCTACTAACTAACTGACGATAAAAAATGGCATCAACTTTGGGAGAAGTACAGGTGGCAACAAGTTTGACTCCAAGTTGAAAGGGAGAAGGGGTTGGTTTACAATCTTCCATGTGGAAGCGACGAAGAAGGTCACAAGCATACTTAGACTGGGAAATAAAAATTCCTTCATGGGTTTGCAAAACTTGGAGGCCAAGATAGTGCAAAAATCATAAGTTTGTCATTTCAAATTTCTTCTTAAGGTTGGTTTTCACATGGTTTAAAATTTTTGAGTCACTGCCAATAAGGATAAGGTCATAAACATAAAGAACAAGGATTATGAGATGGCTTTCTACTTTCTTGGAATAGACATTAGGATCAGAATGGCATCTAGAAAATGCAGTGTCAATAATAAAGTTGTCCATTTTGGCATACCAATCTCGGGGAACTTGCTTAAGACCATAAAGAGATTTCTTAAGGCGACAAACAAGGCTAGAGTCATTCTGGACATAGCCAGGAGGTTTTTCCATGTAGATTTCTTCTTGCAAATCCCCATGCAAGAAGGTGGATTTAACATCCATCTAATGGACCTCCCATTTATGTGAGGCGGCAAGGGAAAGAACAAGGCGAATGGAATTCATTTTGGCTATAGGGGCAAAGGTTTCATTATAGTCAATTCCTTCAACTTGGGAAAATCCTTTGGCAACTAACTGAGCCTTGTATCTTTCAACACTTCCATATGATGCATACTTAGTTCTGTGGACCCATTTACATCTGACAAGTTTTCTTACTTTCGAAAGAGGTACAAGATCTCAAGTATCGTTTTCCATTAAAGAACAATACTCTTCATTCATTGTTGTAACCCAATTTGGATGACCTGGAGCTTTTGGAAATGTCTCTGGATCATGAGTCTCTAAAACTTGAGATAAAAGAGAAGAGGCTCATTGGAACTATGAATGTGTCTAACATTGATCTGAAGGATCATCGATAAGATCACCAGCTGCTTCTCGGGTTGAATGGACCTATCTAGGAAGCAGTGGTACTGGTGTTGGTTCAAGTTCAATGGGCTCATCCAGAGGAAGATGAGCAAACGGAGGTGAATTTTCATCCTCACTGTCATCATCTGAAGAAGAAACCAAAATAGGAACAAAATAAGGCACAAACATAAAATATGGCTCGTGGGCCAAAGAAGGCACAATCGTCGAATTAGGCTCGCAAGCCAAGAGATTTTCATCAAATTTAACATCTCTTATAATAATAATTTCATTACAATGTGGTTGAAGAAGTCTGTAACTTTTGACATCTTCAGAATAAGCAACAAATATTCACTTCTCACTTTTAGGCTACAATGCTTTCCTTTTCTCATCAGGAATGTGAGCCCGTGCTATACTACCAAATACACGGAAGTGACTTACATTATGTTTAATTTTAGTCGATGCTTCTTCCAGTGTTATATTTTTAAGAGCCTTTGTGAGAGTGTGATTTACTATGTAATTTTCACAGTTGATGGTTTCCGCCCAATACTTTATACGTAATCCCTTAGATTGGATCATACAATTAGTCATTTCTTTTAATGTGTGATTCTTTCTCTCAACAACGCCATTTTGTTGTGGTGTATATGGAATAGTGTGTTGCATTTGGATGCCCTGTGTAGTGCAGTAACTTGTAAAATTATTGTTCACATATTTGTCTCCATTATCTGTTCTTAACCTTTTGATTTGATGTCCAGATTGATTTTCTACAAGGGCCTTGTAGACCATAAACTTGTCAAAAACTTCAGTCTTAAGTTTGAAGAAATAAACCCAAGTACATATGGAAAAGTCATCAATGAAAGTTAAGATATACTTGCACCCGGAAAAAGAAGGAGAAGAAAGTGGACCACACAAGTCATTGTGAACAAGTTGCAAAGGGCCCGAGGTGTGCCAAGAGGCACATTTGTCAAAACTATCTTGATGATGTTTTCTAAGAACACAATCGGTACAAATGCCATCTCTGCATGAAACAAGGGGAAGACCAGTCACCATATGTTAATTACATACTTGGTACAATCAACGATAGTTTAGATGAACAAAACATCCATGCCAAAGTTTGCTCAAGTCATCGCTATGACAAACAAAATCTGATGGAAAAGATGATGACCCAAAGTTGTCAAACTTGTACAACCTGGTAATATCGTCAACAATTCCAGTTGCAAGAACATGCTGAGGATATTTTAGATCCTTGATTACAACTTGGTGAGGAGAAAAATCTACGGTTTTACCTTGACCTGAATGAGTGAGTTAATATATTGATAGAAGGTTACAGGAAAGACTTGGAACACATAATACATCATTGAAATCACCATTATCTACCTGAATTCTTCTAGATCTTACAACACTAAGAGATCTATCATCACCAACAAATATTTTCTTGGTGTTACATTCATTTAGAGTGGAAAATATGGCTTTCTCCTTAGCCAAGTGATAAGATGCTCCAGAGTCAATAAGCCACTCATCAGAAGAAGAAGTAGAAGTTGCACTCAAGGAGAAACCAGAAGCAGAAAGTACATGTCCATGAGAAGAAGAAGATATTTGGATGCTTTGTGTAGTGCAGTAACTTGTAAAATTATTGTTCACATATTCGCCTCCATTATTTGTTCTTAACCTTTGAATTGGATGTCCAGATTGTTTTTCTACAAGGGCCTTGTAAGCCAAAAACTTCTCAAAAACTTTGCTCTTAAGTTTTAACAAGTAAACCCAACTACGTCTGGAAAAGTCATCAATGAAAGTTAAGAAATACTTGCACCCGGAAAAAGGAGAAGAAAGTGAACCACACAAGTCGTTGTGAACAAGCTGCAAAGGGCTTGAGGCGTTCCAAGAGGCACGTTTGTCAATTGTCCTGATGATGTTTACCAAGAACACAACCAACACAAACACCATCTATGCATGAAACAAGAGGAAGACCAGTCACCATCTATTGATTACATAGTTGTTGCAATGAGTGATAGTTTAGATGACCAAACCCCTCGTGCCAAAATTTGTTCAATTCATCATTATGAGCAACAAAAGCTGATGGAAAAGATGATGACCCAAAGTTGTCAAACTTGTACAACCTGGTAATATCATCAACAATGCTAGTTGCAAGAACATGTTGAGGATCTTTGAGATCCTTGATTACAACTGGGTGAGGTGAAAACTCTACGGTTTTACCTTCATCTGAATGAGTGATTTGATATATTGATAGAAGGTTACAGGAAAGACTTGGAACACATAATACATCATTGAAATGACCATTATCTGCCTGAATTGTTCCAGATCCTACAACACTAAGAGATTTATCATCACCAACAAATATTTTCTTGGTGTTGCATTCATTTAGAGTAGAAAACATGGCTTTCTCCTTAGCCATATGATAAGATGCTCCAGAGTCAATAAGCCACTCATCAGAAGAAGTAGAAGTTGCATTGAAGGAGAAACCAGAAGAAAAAAGTGCATGTCCATTAGAAGAAGAAGAAGTAGTAGAATTAATATTGATGTTGTGTTTCTTCATCATTGCTTCTAAAGTTGCCATCTTCTTGAAACATTTAGGCTCATCATGACCATCTTTCCCACAAAAGTTGCAATGTCTGTCAGTCTTCTTATTTTTAGATTGTGTTCATTTGTTACCATTAAGAGTTGAAGTTGTCTGAGTGGGTTTGGGACCCTTGTTTTGCTTGTTGTTGTGGTGAGGATGTTGCTTCTTGGGATTCTTGAGTTTATGTTTCTGCTAGGCTACTAAGGTTTTGTTGGAGGTACCTACAGTGTTGATCACTCCAAGTTGTACAAGCTTATGTTTCTCTCTATTCAAAGCATCACAAAAGGACTCAAGAGTGGGTTTTTTATAAGCTTTCCATATAGCCTCTCTCATGGCATAAAAGGTAGATACAAACACAGAATATGCACTACCTAGCTTAGAAAGAATAATATAGATGCAACGCTCTTCCTCCATATTTATGTTACACTCTTCACACAAAATTCCAAGTGTTTTAAACTTAGATAGATAGTCTTCAATGCAAGAAAAATCATTTGGACTTAAATTCAATATTTGATTTTCTAACTGATGTGCTCGAATAATATTGTGTTTACTAAACACAGATTCAAGTTTTTCCCAAGCTTCATCGAGGTCATCAATTTCTCAAAGGTGGAACCTTAAATCAAGAGAGATGAACATTCTGATCAATCCACGTGCTTCGTCATTCCTATTAGCCCATTTGACTTTATTTTCATCATCAATGGATTATTTTTCCTTTCCCAAGGTAATCTGGTACAGGCCTTTACTTATTAATAAATCCTCCATATGGAATTTTCATTGGAAGTAGTTGGTGTTGATAAGAAAAAGATCATTGGAAGAATACATATTAAATATGTACATAATATGGATTTAAAAATTAAAACTGATGATCTTGATGAAAAGATCTCGAAAAAATAGGTGATTTTAAAAAAAATGGCACTGAAAACGAACTTCGAATGTGAAAGTTATGCCCTTTTAAAAAAAAACATAAACGATAACCAGATTCATGTGGAAAGTATAAATTGGTCCACATGGTGATACCCCCTCCAAATAACCCCACTTTTACATGAAATAAGTTGTTTTATGAAGTGACCCATTTTTATAAAAAGAAGCGGGGATCACTTTTACAATGAAGTTACTTTATAAAAGACAGTTGCATGCAAAAAAATAACTTTAAAATAAAATATTAAAGCTAATTGTAGGGATTCACTTTTATACTTGAAGTGAATACACTTTACAATGGATGCATGAACTTTTTCAAAAAATGTTACAAAAAAAATACTTAACTCAAGACCTCTTACTTAATAAGGCAACTTTTACCCAAGTGAGATACCAAAACATATAGTATTGTTTAGAAAGAGGATTGGGGGTGTGTAGTTGTTGTTGTTGAAAATGGTCTTGGAGAGCGTGCTCATAAAAAACTTTTTTCACACAAGAAAAAAAAATTGTTTCTCGATGACAAGGGTTAGATCTCGATTAGCTTACCCAGAAAATGCACATTTTCCAATCTGTTTCTGATTTTTTGAGATCGCACAAGGCGTGGTGCAAAGAGCATGTGTATATCAGAAAGAGTAGCAACCCAAAAGAAAAAAATAGAAACCGAAATAATACTCTGTAAAAATTTAAAAATGGCATATTCAAGCTTTATACCTCTGGATCTGACTGAAATGGTCATATCTTGGGCAAACAAAAACCTTTTCAAGTGAAACGAAAAGCATTCCTGATTGAAATGAGTGCTTAGGATGCAATGGAATGGTCCTCTCAGCCCAGAAATGTACGAAAAATGACAAAAACCGGAAATGAGGAAACTCGACTTCACGATCTCGATCTACAATGGGAGCGGGTCTTCAAACAAGATTTGATACCATGTTCGACAACACATGTATTCCAACAAAGGAAGAACACCTTCAATAACCACTCACACAACCCAATCAAATATCAACACACTGATACTTTGACGTGATAAAACCCCTACGGGGAAACATCCACAACCACAACCAACATGGCCACTTGGAACAATTTATTAATGCAAAAGAAAAAGATTACAGAGATATTTTACAAGATATTTTCTCACAATCGATCACCGTAAAATGACCCTTCGTGATCTATAAATAGAGATCATGGACCTATCGAGTGTTAAGCCACATATCAATGTAGTTGTTAAGATCGAGGAGAATATGAACCGTCGGATCACTCTATGTCGAGAACATATCGTGACCATCGGATTTCCTAACTACAAATGCATACTAATGCACACTTTACCTAATGAAACATTAGACCAAGTAGATCTTAACTAACTCCTAAGCATCTAAATATTCTAACATTCTCAATTCAATGTGTGTACAATCAAGGCCATTCAAAATACCTTGTCATTCAACCTACTTTTAATAAGGTAATCCTAATGTTCCTCATGGTTAGACATTTATTTGGCCAATTTTTAATACTTCGCTAAGACTCAACAACCATCTTGTAATGTGCCTTGAACCACATAACTCATGTTGTCTTTGGCTTACCTCAATATCATAACACATATTCCATGGATACACCTACATTTTCACATAATTCAAATGTTCTTGGCTTCACTTGCAAGATGGTTTCTCAACCTCCTATTTCCAACCAAGGGTTAATTTCTTGACCACATGTCATTCCACAGTATATCAAATCCTCAACCTACCATTTATATGGCCCATACCTTGTGTTCATCATTCTTTCTCAATTAATCTTCATAATCGTATTTCCATGCATGAATGATGCATAATGAAGGTTTAATGCATCCATTCCCAAAATTATCTCATGGTCTCTTGACTTTTGTATCTCCTCCATATGCACCATTTATATCCTAACAATATTCATACGTGTCATCATCCATGTCTATTCATTTCCCCCAATTACCTCAACCATCTCTGCATATATGGGCTAGACCTTTGATTTCTCTTGATGTCCCTATTCGATTTCATGTTAGTCTTAGTCCTATAATACTAAAAGAAAGAGAAGATAATACAAGAGAGATTTCATTTCAAATTCCTACCTTTTACAACACCAAGAATAATTACTTATAAGAAGTTAGAAATATGTTTGTTTCTAAAATTTAATAACTTTTTTAATTCCTTTTGTTCACCATTCTTTCTAACATGGCCATGTGCATCCCACCATAGGGTTTAAATTCGCCATAGTAGTCAAGGTCCTTCTTTTGAAGAGATCCTCAAACCTCTCTCTTGAATGCATTCCTCTCCCACACTATATTCAAATGAATGTCTCCAAGCTAATCTTGTGCCATCGCACAAAAAATAAAGCAATGACTCTTATTGACAGTCAATTTATATACCACCTTTGCAAGCCTAAATCATGTTTCATTTAATCATCAATCCAAAGTTTGTAAACTTGTGAGATGTCATGCACTGTATGTGGAGGCTACAAATTCTTAGTTTGCATTAGTTTATATAATATGATTCTATGAAAAGGAAATTACACCATTAATCTATAAATTGAAATGAGGTTGAAGAAATGAAACACAGCACTAAGTTATATCATACTCTATCCACAAGCGTTGAAAATTAGGCTGCATTCAGTTATTCAATCCTTAGGATTTGAACCTTCTTGCAATAATGTTTTGTTTTGGTATATTTGGGATACAACTTAATTTGAATTGGAAATTGCATTGTGAGAAATTAAAAGACTGTAAAAGAAATCAAATTGCAAAAATAAATGAACACACACAAAATATTACCATGATCTATTGGAGGGAAATCTGCTTTCCAAGAACATGGCAACAAATTAAACTCAAACCAAATCACACACCACCAAAAAACTATGAAAACTAGTATTGGAGCAAGATATCAAGAAATTTTACTCTATGCCATCATAATTTGAACTTATGCTCTAAGAGTCCTCCCTTTGGAATGGAGATGGCACTCTCTTTTATACATGAGCTTACTTGAAACAAACATCTAAATATAGATCCACTTGAGGATAAGATATTCTTAGATGGTTATAACAAATATCAAAATATAGATCCACTTGAGGATATTTTCAAGTGGTT
The DNA here is from genome assembly GCA_009831015.1 of Picea engelmannii. Classification (NCBI taxonomy): domain Eukaryota; kingdom Viridiplantae; phylum Streptophyta; class Pinopsida; order Pinales; family Pinaceae; genus Picea; species Picea engelmannii. The sequence goes on along the minus strand of WSFP011379288.1, from coordinate 12,685 downwards.
AAAACAAATATCTATATATAGACCCACTTGAAGATAAGATATTCTCAAGTGATTACAACAACTCCTAATTGGTTCCAAGATTCATGCTAACTCTCGACATGTTTTGGAATGCCACTAATTGTAAATTTGAAATAAGTCATTTGGGTTACAGTAAGTTCCTCAAAATATGTTTAAAAGAGTTATTAATGGTGTTGGGCTCCTTAGATCCATGATATATACATGGGAAATCTTTAAATCTATAATAAAAATGAATATGCGCACATGGGCACATAGAAATTCATCTTCAAATAATCAGAACCATGACATACACGTTTTGTTGTCTTCTCCAAGTGGCTACATGATTGGTGGTGGTCAATTCCCTCCTTCATGGAATGTTAAATCTCTAACACATGGATCTACAAATGCTCTTCACCATTAATTCTAATTGTCTTCAACCTTGTAGCTTGCAAACTCATTCCTATAATGTGTTCACACATTAGCAATATTTCAAAAGTACATACATAATACACTAATTCTTCCTAATGTTAATCATAACTCAATGAAATACTAAGAAATGTAATGGAAAATACTTTGAGCCTAAATCCCACATATGAGCATAAAAATGGGTTAATATAAGGTTACAGGTAAACAAAAATGGATTAAAAATATGAAAACGAAGATGTCAAAAGATAGTAAGTTTGTGACTCGTCACTTATACGAGGATAATCTTACCTAACATAACATAACATATAATATAAAAGAAAGAAACATGGATGAAATTTAGAATTACCTTAGACTTGATATTACAAGATCCAAGGTTTGTTGGGATTCCAAGGATGAAGAGGCATTATCAGAGTTAGGCTATGCATGTGAGTCTTGATTTACAAATAGACAGTGGTATTGAGTTTTTTCCTCTAACATTATTGTTAAGTCTTCCTCCTATAGTTGAAGGCAATGAGCTTTGTGTGTATGATCCAATGGAGGTGCATTACATACAATTATATCTTGCTCTCCCATGGTATATATGTGGTTCTTTCTTTTCATTCCCTTTTATATTATGTCCTCTACTTGGCCTTCCATCGGGATAAATTTTTCAAAACTTATATTAGGTCTTCATGAACATATACAAAAAACAAATTGTAGTCTCTAATTTATATTAAAAATAACGATTAGTTGAATGATATGTGGGGTGTTTGTTATGAGAATTGGTTTTGAATCTTTTGGACAACTTTTACCTCTCAATCATAATCGAACTTGAGGATTATCAATTTACATGTGTGCTTAGACACTAGCATGCATACTACTTAGCATTGTAGTGTTGTTTAAACTTATTTTCACCTTCACCTTGTAAGTAATTTACTAATCCCTCTAGCCAATGTTATATCTTCGTGGTCTTGTTTGTGTCACCAATTAGGTTTTTGTTAGCCCACTTTCTATAATTTGTGGCTTCTTTCCTAGTTTCCCACCAACTTTGACCCTTATAGCCTTAATCCTAATTTATGGATTGGTCACACAAAGTTGTATCTTCCCACATAGATCATGTCTCATTTTCATTATTGAGTGCTCCATAAGCCTATTGTCAACAATTTGGTGTTACCAATTGTAAACGAACATGCTCCTAAAGGAACTTTTAGTTGGCACATTTTTTCTTGTTCTCTTACTTTTTTTATGGTGTCTAAGTTAGGGTTTTGTGCTCTTGAGGAAAATCTTTGGAGCTTTTCTTATAATTATTCCTCCATCACTTGAAAGTCTGTGGAAATATTATATGTGCAATTAGGTTGAGGTTCTGCGTGCAATCTCAGACATGTTGTGTAAGCATTATCCTTGGGTAATACTTTGTTTTATGGTCTCCTTACTACAAAGAATCCATATAGTGCACTTCTCCATTACACCCCTTTACGAGTTAGGGCTCAAAACTACAATAAATCACGAGAGAATTTATTTGTGATTTATAAGTTGAAGTGAATGGAATGCTTGACTATTTTTGCAGTGATTGTACCATATTGGTATAGGGTGTTTAATTTTGCTTTATTTGAATTTATTTTGTTCCAATAATTCATTTGATGTTTCAACTATACATATCTTGTTGATAGCCTTAGCATATCCATTATTCTGTTAGCCCCAAGTTGTCCTTCCTATGGAAGGTTCTTTGTTGTTTTCTCATTCATATTGATTGCAATAGGATTAGGACCAACCAATCTTGCCTATCCATACCTTAATTACCTTCCCACCTACATATTTTTGGTGGAATCACAATGGTATCCCTTTTATTTCCTTCTCTTTAGCATTGTTTGTGTTTTCAAGATTTGAACCCTACCTCATCATTAAGATCATCTTGCACCTTGTTTATTTGTTTATCCACACTTACTTCATGTGTGCATGGTTGCCTCTCATTCTCATCATAGGATCATTGGAAGGTTAAGGGGTTTCAAAATTGAAAATTCTAATCTAGGCACCATTTATGTCAACATTCATTTTCTAGGTCTAAGATTATACAACTAGTTATTAAAGATCAACCGAAACCTGATATTGATTTGTCAAATAATGGTGTTGATCATTAGATTCCTTCTAGATTATAGTGGTCAAAGGACCCTCTTCCTTCCACTCATCCTCGTATGCACCTATTCTTGGCCTCAAGGACCCCATCTCCTCTATGTGTTTTTATTTTTATTATCTAGTTCCCTCCCTTTTTGCTTTTTTCAACCTAATGTATGTACAACTTAGGCCACTCCAAAAGAATCCATCATGCAACCTACATTTAATCAAGGTAAGCCTTATGTTCCTCGTGGTTGCATATTTATTGGACCAATTCTTAATGCTTCAACCCAAGCTCAACAGTACTCTCAAAATGTGCCTCAAACCACCATACCACGTGTTATCTTTGGGGTGCCTAAACATCATGTATTTACCATGCCTATGTTAGAAATAATAGGTGTTCTCGTTTAACCATAGACAATATAGCAATATTGTCACCCAACCATAGGCCGAAGCCACCCCCGAGCACCTTAACCTTGACAGAGAGAATAATTATGGAAGCAAACCCAAGGTCCAAAAGCCAATCAAGGTAGCATACCACTCTCCAGAGCTAGCGTACCAAGTAAAAATTCCAAATCATAACCAAGAGAAAGTCCAAGCCTAAAACCAAAAATACTAGTTGCAGTAGTTGCAACTGCAGCTACTCTCCAAACTTGCGCACTTACTGAATTTCTACAGTTACAAGTTGTGTGTGTACAAATGAGCTCTGGCATCCTGTATTTACACTGCTCTTTCTTAGCTATCTGGGTCGACTTCTCTTTTTGGAGACTAAAGACTCAATATTAATTATTCTCTTTAGTCGACTTGTCTTCTAGAGTTATGTCCAAAGTTTTAGGGTTTCTTCTTGCTTTCCGGAATATTCTATTCTTGTCAGGGTTACACGTGGAGGTTAATACATCCCACATCTACCATAATATCAACACTCCCTCCTAGCTAGGGAGGTATTGAAAACAATGGTCTTGAGCACAAACATACCATTCAACTGGTAGCATCATCATAGCCACATAGGCTATCTCATGATCAAATCACGAGCACCATCATCACTATCAGTATCATTTGATAGCATCAGCTGCATCATTTCTCAAAGCCATATTCCACCTGAGTAATCAAGCATGATGTTGAATAAGTCACTCACTCCACAGAGTGATACGACAATTATTCTTCTAATCCGAACATATGTCCTAGAAGAATCATTGTTCCAATAGATGTTGGAAGTCATGCCATGGGCTACAAGGAATATTCTTCTAATCTGTACATGCGCCTAGAAGTAGAAGAATAATTGTCCTGGACCATTTTCCGCCTGGAGAATATCTGTCCACCAACACACTAACCATCCATCTAGCTGGTAATCATTTCCAACACTATTGATAGTCATCATGGTAATTAGAACAATGCCATTCAATAGAACACAATTGTGTCTATCCATAATAGTACACAACTACTATCCAGTGGTACACAATCACACCAAGTAGCACATGTTTATTTAACTAGTGACACATAGTCACAACCAGTGGAACACATCCACCACAGTGGCATACAGCTACTGTCTAGAGACATACAATCTCCACAGTAATCATATCATCTGATATCAACCTGCATAACAATATCATGATACAAATTGAGTCATCTGGGCCATTCTTCCACTCACATATGTGAGATTTAGAAGAGTATCTACCCTCGGGAGGTAAAAAAATCATCCATGGGCTATCTGGACTATTCTTCTCAAGCATAAAAGAATAATTGTCCATGATTTCTGAGCCTGGACCATTCACCTAACTGGACCATTCTTCTGGCACTAATCATAGTGCAACCTGGAGAGAATGAGTCTGCCCTAGGGAATGCATGTCCCTGATTGTTGAACCTGGACCATTCACCTAAGTGGGCCATTCCTTCGGCACTAATCATATAGTGCAACCTGGATAGAATGAGTCTGCCCTAGGAAATGATTGTTCGGACCATTTCCTAATGGAAATGATTGTCTTGCACCAACCTCCAAAACAGGTCATTCTTCGAAACTGCTCACAATTGTGAACTTCGAAAAAATGACTGCCTGGCGAGGCGGACCATTCTACTTGACCACTACTTAGAGTGACTGCCAAGAAGAATGATTGTCCTAGACCATCCCCCCAGACTGGCCACAAGGGGAATCGTTGTCTATGGTACATCAACAATCTATCAAACCATTTTCATTACGAAAATGATTGTCCGATCTGGACCATTTTTCGAACTAGAAAATGCGTGCCCATCAGAAATCTCAAACCACTTTCCGAACTGGAAAGGAACTACTCGTCCTGGACCATTTTTCAAACAGAAAAATGATTGTCCATAAATCTCAAGTGCTCCCTCCCAACCTGGGAGTAATCTCTTCCTTTTTCAATAAGGAATTCGTCTCCACGAGCCCTAGCTTGCTTCTTGAGTATGCAAACTTTTCATCTTGGGCAAAGGCTTTACCAAAATATTTGTTATCTGCTCATTTGTGGAGATATATTGGAGAAACACTTCTCTTTTCTAGACTTAATCACGGAGAATATAATGCTTGATCTCAATGTACTTCGGTCTGTCATGGAACACTGGTTTTCTCTGAAGGCTTCATATAGCTCTGATCATTACAATATATCATGGTCGAATTCAACACTTATGTTTCCTGCTAGCTCATAACATTGTAGCAAGGCTCAAACTGAAACATATCCAAGTAGCACTTCTTTCGTCATCGTGAGAGTTTGCCATGGATTAGCAATCCATCATCCCAGACTTCTGAGTAATTATTCTGATACATTATCTTTGTCATAGAAAGTTTTCACCACACTTTTGTTGTATATGAGATACTTTGCATCAAGTTGTTTGAATCCATACAAGGTCTTCTTTTATCTGCATACATGAGTCTCTTTTTGGTATAAGCTTCTTTCTCACTTGCTTTATTGGAAAGAACAGTTTTTTACATGTAAATTTCAATCCATGGATACTACAAGAGGTATATCTGGTTTACTAGAACAAGTTGTTGTCATAGTCTTCTCCCTCCTAGAAGAATATTTGAATCTTGCAATGCCTCCATTCATGTCTTTTTCTTATTTTCTTACATACATTGTTCTTTATCATAACTTTCATTTCTTATGCTCAATTGCTTCTTAGTGGGTTCAAACCAAGTTAGTAGTCTTGTGATTCTCGGTATAATAACTGGTTGTTCTTGTTTTTCTTTCTTTCTTGGAATCTTCATGTTCTTCCTCGTGTCTCTTTTTAGCTCTTGGGTCCATGGGGTCTTCTATATGCCTTGAAGATTCCAACAACTTCCTTTCATCATAGGATCATGGATGTAGATGGACAACCAAGGATACTTTAAGGCTTCTTTTCGAAGAAGACTTCTTCTAGAGTCAAACTGAACATGTGTTGCTTATCATGGTTGTTACTTTCAATTGGAACATGGACAAATACTTCATAATCCTCAATGGATCATATCATTTAGGATTAGCTCCCTCCTAATCTTGCTTCATGCATGAATGCATGTTCTTCTTTTGGAATTTTGTAATCAACTCCCTCCATCTAATAGAGTCCACGCTTATGTCTTCATCCTTATTGCCTTCTGCAAAGTGTCACAAGTCTTTTTCTAATTTCCTCTCGATTGTTTGACTTCTTTCTGTTATAACTTCTTCTGGGTTTCTTCAAGTTTGATTCTGATTTCGGCTTATCTTGCAGTTGTTACTTATGTAATAGCTTCCACAGGAATTGTTACCAAGGATTGTCAATGTACTTCATCTTTTCACGTGTATTGCTTGACTTGTAGTCATCGTGAAGCAATCTGTATCTTGTTATTCTTCCATAGGTATTGTTTCACTTGAACATATTATCTTCTAAGAAATAGATATGCAAGATATGTACATAAACTATGTAAACATGGTATGTACAAGAACTATGAAGAATATTGTTACCTTGTCTTCGAAGAAGAAGTTTGTTTTATCCTACTTGGCCTTCTTTGAGGGTTCCCTTTCTTCGGCAACTGATGCTTCGTTTGTTTCCTTCCTTAGGCCAAACTTCCTCTTATTCCTGAAATTCTTGAATTTTTGTTGTGAAGGTTTGATCATCGTATTTCTTTTGTGAAATCTCTTTTGTGTTAATCCTTTATTCTTCTTGTGCACAGCAAGTCCAAATTTCTTCAAATGTGAAATATTCATTTCTTGTGTTTTATGCTTACGGCAAACGCATCCCATGTCTTGGGAAGGTTGTTGAGTACTATATTTACTAGTTCCCTGAAATGATTTCTTCAAAAGCTTGTAGTTGATCTCTTAACTGAGAGATTCTCACAAAGTCTGATGTTATGCTTTCATCATCATTCATTTTCATGTCACGAAGCTCATTTTTCAGACTCATTATTTGTCCAATGTTTATGACGGAGAAGAGATTAGTTAGGGCATCATACAACTTCTTAGATGAGTCAAGATGAGAGATGTAGGGTATCAAGTGGTCTTTTACAGAGTCCACTATGATACTCATGGCATTGATGCCATTGTCTTTGAACTTCTCCATAACTGCAACGATCTGAGGTTCCTTCTCTTTTCCTTCTTCAAACTGTGGTTCCACGATCTTTCCTTTCACGATATCCAACACTTTATTCTTGGCAAGGATGATGTCAATCCTTGTCTTCCATGCTCTTAATTTAGAAGCCCCTTCTAACTTGTTTTCTGACTTCATCGTGTAAGTCATGATTGCTTTGACTTGGTTAAACTTTGACTTTGACCAAAAACCCAAACTTGACGTCTTAGCTTGCTAAGAATACCAGGAGGTGCGCTAGGTTAGGGCGCACTAGACTATCCAGAAATTAGGTCAATCTCTTCACTTAAGGTGCCTCAACACGAGGGTTAGGGTTGCATTGCTGCAACAAAAACTTTGACTGCAATTGCAACTGTAATTGATCAAATCCTCTCAATCTATCTTCCAACGATTAGATTGTCTGAAGATAGTGTGGGCCCATAACCTGTTAGAAATAATAGGTGTGCTTATTTACCATAGACAATATAGCAATATTGTCACCCAATCATAGGCCAAAGCCACCCGCGAGCACCTTAACCTTGAAAGAGAGAATAATTATGGAAGCAAACACTAGGTCCAAAAGCCAATCAAGGTAGCGTACCACTCTCCAGAGCTAGCATACCAAGCAGAAAGTCCAAACCATAACCAAGAGAAAGTCCAAGCCTAAAACCGAAAATACTAGTTGCAGTAGCTGCAACTGCAGCTACTCTCCAAACTTGCGCACGTACTGAATTTTTGCAGTTTCGAGTTGTGTGTGTATAAATGAGCTATGGCATCATGTATTTATACTGCTCTTTCTTTGTTGTCTAGGCCGACTTCTCTTTCTAGAGGCTAAAGACTCTATTAATTATTTTCTTTAGTTGACTTGTCTTCTACGGTTATGTCCAAAGTTTTAGGGTTTCTTCTTGCTTTCCGAAATATTCTATTCTTGTCAGGGTTACACGTGGAGATTAATACCTCCCGCAACTACCATAATATCAACAGCCTATTCCTACATTTTAACATGATCCAAACATTCATAACTCCACTCATGGGATGGTTTGTCAACCTACTATTTCCACTCAAGGTTGGTTTTAAACTAGCCTTCATTCCATGGGGTGTGAATCATCAACCTACCATTTCCATTCCCTTCATTCCTTCTTTTCTTTGTTCTTGCTCAATCAACCTTCACAATTGTATTCTCATGCAAGAATAATGCCTAGTTCCTTACCTCCATTTCCAAACATTTTGCATGCTTCTTTGACCAATTATACTCCCTCCACCTATATGCTCTATATCCTCAACACTTATATTCATACGCATATCATTATCCATATCTATATCAATTCCCCAATTACCTCAACCATCTCCTCGTTTGTGCCCTAGACCTTTCATATATCTAGGATCCCTCCTTATACCTCGTGTTAGTCTTAGTCCTACAAGACAAAAAGAAGGAGATTATATGATTATACTAGAGGTCTTTGAGTTCAAATTCCTACCTTTTAGGATACCAAAGAATAATTACGTATAAGAACTAGCTATGTTTGTTTCTAAAAGTTTAAGCATTTTCCAATTCCTTTTGTTCCCCTTTCTTTCTAACCGAACACATGTGCACCCAACCAAATGATTCAAAACCACAATCATAGACATGGTCCTTTTTCTATTCTGATGGCACATCCAACTCTCTCTTTCATGAATGCATTCATTTTTGACACTGCGTAATAGGTTGGATTTCTCTTGTCCCACGTATAAAAATACAATGATCCTAGGACTAAATTAACCTAACATAACAAAAATAAATAGGAATGAAGCATTACTCAATCTTAACATTGGAATATCATAGACTTGTTTGGGTTTTGAGGATTGTGGATTCTCATAGTTAGGCTCTACATGCAAGTATTGTGATGCATGAGAACCATTGATTTGGGTTTTGTCTTTTGTTGTTGTTGTTGAGTCTTCCTTGTACAATTTAAGGCACTAAGCTCTATGTATATGATCCAATAAAGGGACATCTTTGACCCACAATATATGTGTTGTGTGTGCCTTCTTTTGTCATTCCTCCTTCATTCCATGTCCTTTACTTGGCTTTCCATAGAGGATAAAGTCTTCAAGAACAAATACCAAAAAAATGACAATTTCAAAATTCTATTAAAAATTCTTATTATCTTAAATAGCCACTATATCAATGGGCACACGATAGTGTTCAAATATGGCTTTGAATAAACGACATATTGAAAAAACTAAGTACGATATAATTAAACAAATAGAAAGTCAACATTGTCTTCCAAGTTGTGGTCTATTGGTATATGAGTGTGCTTATAACTGCAAGGACCAAACCAAAGTTCTTCCCTCACAAGTGTGACCTACCCAATAGAGCACTATATTAAACAAAGAAGTGATGATCAAGGGCATTTCACTAAAGAAAAGAAAAAGGGATAGTTGACAGTACATTATCATGAACTTCAAAAATATTGCCCAAATAACCCATGCTGAATCTCAATTTCCTTTTTAAAATTTAATATTACATTGAACTTCAAAAACCAAATATTGCCCAAGTAACCCATACACAAAAACACATGGAAACTTAATTTCTAAATTTATATTACTTGAATCTCAATTTCTTTTCTGAAATTTAATATTACATTAAAAGAAAATGGGGGATAGTTGCCCAAGTAATTTCCAAAAAATACTGCCCAAGTAATCGATACACAAAACCATCCTGAATCTCAATTTCTTTTCCAAAATTTAATATTACATTAAAAGAGCAAGGGGGATAGTTGAAACTTTATTATCATGAACTTCAAAAATATTGCATGAGTAATCCATACACAACCATGCTGAATGTCAGTGTCTTTTCTAAAATTTAGCATCACACTAATTGTTACACAATTATCATGATTGAAAGATGCTTCAAAGAAGAACAAATAAGTACGGTTACCAACTTTAACTGACTACACACGTACAAAGATGAGGAAAGGAAACAGCACTTGCAATTGAGATGTACAAATTTGGTTAGCCCCAATGAATTTAACACAAAAACACATACAAAGATGAGGAAAGGAAACAGCACTTGCAATTGAGATATACAAATTTGGTCAGCCCCAATGAATTTAACACAAAATAATGATGGTACAAAAAGTAGAAAACGATGACTCCTTGGATATCCGTAGAAATCGTCAAAGGTTAGTTATATTATCCACTACAATATTCCACAACTAGGGTTGAGTCAGTCCTTGATACCACCATCATGAGGTATTTTGTTGTGGTCTAAAATTTCAAGAAATATATCTTGCATGGAATCAAAATCTGTGCATAAATCAAATTTACTATTAAAATAGAGCACCTGATATGAATAAATTCCAATAAAACTTCACTCAGCTCTCGTGCATGAAATGGTCAAAATTGCCTAACATATACTCTCTTATTGAAGACAAATCTACCTCTAGAACAGTTTCCACTGAAATTTTTGCAGCCCTCTACACGTCACATTCTCTTATTAAAGACAAATATACCGCTGTAACAGTTAGTACTCAAATTCCACAACCCTCTATATGCCATGAACAGTTCATTTCTTAGGCTTTAAGTCATATTTGGTATTAAACCATTCTAATCTAAGCTCATTTTTATGTAGTCTTAATTTCAATTCCCAAAACATTTGAATCAAATCTTAACAGCAGATACCCAGTACAGAACAAAAGACCTCACGTAAGAATGAGTTGCATATGTTCAGAATCTGAACCAGCAGTTGGAAAATGTCTAACAAAGCACATATCTGATTAGTATCTCACTGAAGCAGACAAGTGAATAAACTTAAAAGAGATCTAACACGCTGATTGTCAGAGATTTTTTCATCAAAAATTAATATTAAATTCTTTATTGTGATTTCTAGCAGCTTCAAAGAAGTATGAAAATTTGTGATTTACCAACTTCAACTAATTACATATATACAGAAAAAAAGAAACATCACTTGCATTTCAAAGGTATAAACTTGGCATGAACAAATGATGATTTCCAAAATTAAGGCAAAATAATGACTACTGATGATGCCAGAAACATGAAATGATAACTCTTCAAATTTCGTTAGAAAATGTCAGAGGATGGTCATATTATGCACTCAATATTCCACAGTTGGGTTGGGTTGGTGTCACCAGTTCCCTGACTGAACAGTATTTTTATTGCTGTCCTTAACTTCTAGAAATAAGGCCCTGCATGGCAATCAAAATTTATGCATAGCCCAAATTTACCATTCAAATAGAACGCTTGATATGAACACAATAAGAGTCCACACAGCTCTCATGTGTGAATTGGTAAAAAATGCCTAACATATACAGGCACATTCTATTATTAAAGACAAATATACCTCTAAAACACTTACCGCCAAGATTTGCAACCCTCTATATATCCCATTCTCTATTAAAGACAAATGTGACTATAATAGTTAGCACTGAAATTTCGCAACACTCTATAGGCCACTCTTGTTAAAGACAAAAATACCTCTGTAGCAGTTAGCACTGAAATTTTGCAACCCTTGATATGCCACACTCTCATGTTAAAGACAAATATACTTCGACATCAATTAGAATTGAAATTTTGTAACCCTCTATATGCCGCAAACCATTCATTTTTGGGCTTTCAGTCATATATTTTCCATTTGGTATTAAAACATTATAATCTAAGCTCATTTTTTTACCTAGGCTTTTCAATTCAAAGACATTTGAATCAAATCTTGGCAACAGGTACTTAGTACAGAACAATTCTGACCTCGTGTAAGAATGAGTTCCATCTTATCAGAATTTGAACCAGCAGTTAGAGAATGTCTAACCAAGCACACATCTGATTAGTATCTCACTGAAACAAACTTATCAAATATCTCATTCCCTATTTAAGTCAAATATATCTCTATAATAGTTAGCACTGAACTCTCGCAACCCTCTATATACACGCACATTATATTATTAAAGATAAATATAGCTCTAAAACACTTACCGCTGAGATTTGCAACCCTCTATATATCCCATTCTCTATTACAGACAAATATGTCTCTATAATAAATAGCACTGAAATTTTGCAACGCTCTAAAGGCCACTCTTGTTAAAGACAAAAATACCTCTATAGCAGTTAGCACTGAAATTTTGCAACCCTCTATATGCCACACTCTCTTGTTAAAGACAAATATACTTCTATATCAGTTAGCATTGAAATTTTGTAACCCTATATATGTCGTAAACCATTCATTATTGAGATTTAAGTCATATATTTGGTATTACAATATTCAGAGTGGTGCAACGCAAACTTGGTGGGCCCATAACCCAGAGGCCCCAGGATCAAAACCTAGCTCTGATATATTCGGATAAAGCTTCTCCGCGATCATAATTTAAGCTCATTTTTTTACCTAGGCTTTTCAATTCCAAGACATTTGAACCAAATCTTGGCAAAAGGTACCAGTACAGAACAACTCTGACCTCATCTAAGAATGAGTTCCATCTGATGAGAATCTGAACCAGCAGTTAGAGAATGTCTAACCAAGCACATATCTGATTAGTATCTCACTGAAACAGACTTATCAAATATCCCATTCTCTATTAAAAACAAATATATCTCTATAATAGTTAGCACTGAACTCTCGCAACCCTCTATATACACACACATTCTATTATTAAAGATAAATATA
>WSFP011379287.1:0-29859 GCA_009831015.1 Picea engelmannii | reverse complement strand
TATTTTCCCACTACCAGTCCCTCTACTCTCCCATCACACAGTGATCTCCTTTCTCAGAAATTTTCTTCTCTGGCTACACAAGATTACAATAGAACCTCTGGCTTTAAGTTACAGAACCGACTATTTCCACTTGGGAGCAGGAAACCCACTTAGCGTCTGTGGATTCCAAAGAAAACTAAGAAGAAGCTTGTCCTTGGTGCAGACATTGGCTTGGAGGACTCGGTCTCTATGGCCCTGTGTAGTCTTGTGGGCATAATTTCTTACAAACACCTTTGCTATACAGATTTGGAAATTTGGATGAATAAAGCATGGCGGCCATTACTGGGATATGTTAAATTTATAGCAGCTGCAAGAGTCATTCTCCAGGAGGATGGCAAAGACCCTAACTAAGGTCTAGGGCCCCCAGTGCACTCCTGGGGTATTTGGTCTGGGACCAAACAGTCAGTGCCATGGAAAAAGATCCTTCTTAGGGCCCCCAGTATATGACTGGGGTTCTTAGTCTGAGACTAAGCAGCTAAAGCCCCTAGATATGTCTAGGGCCCCTGGAAATGTCCAGGGTACCCATGTCTGAGGCATGGGTTGATCCATGGTCTTGTACCATGGTGGAAAAGACCCTTGTGAGGGCCCCCAGTATACGACTGGGGTTCTTGGTGAAGAACCAAGCAGTAAAGACCCTTGTGAGGGCCCCCAGTATACCACTGGGGTTCTTGGTCTAGGACCAAGCAGTTAAAGCCCCTAGATAAGCCTAGGGCCCATGGAAAAGTCCAGGGTACCCATGCATACGGCATGGGTTGATCCTTGGTCTCTGACCTTGGTGGATAAGACCCCAGAAAAAGTTATGGGGCTACTTGATCCTCTATCAAGTATTTTGATGGTACATGACCTTCCTTGAAGAAGGACACAACCACATGAGGGATAAGTCCCATATGCAGTGATGTGATGATAAAGTAATAGGTTCACCATGTTGAATGAAGGAATAAGTATTTCCACCTAGACAACCCTCTCTCACCCTTACTTGTGTTTGGTTTGGGGTTTTTATGTTTTTAAGGGTAAATTAAATTTAATTTATATCATGTTTAAATTACCTAATTTAAACATGATATTTTAATAATATTTTTAATCTAGTCTTGCCCTAACCCAAACTATAAATAAGAACCCCTACCTCCCCTTTCATTCACTTGAATTTTTCTTATGTTTTGTTGTGAGAGAATTTCTCTTCAAGCTGCGGCCTCTTGTTCTTGTTGAAGCTTCTTCTTGTTGCGGCCTCCCTTGTGACAACTTGCTGCGGCCCTCCTCTGCAAGCATTGGCTGAGGTCCCTGTGATGATTCGGCCTAGGTTTTGGCCCCCAGATTTACTGTCGTCCACTTCTGTGTTGAGAATGCTTCAAGGGTTATAGCAGATCGACCCTTTGAGGCTCTTTTTGTGGTGATGTTATCTGTTGTAGAAGACCGGCCCCTTATGGCCCCTTTGCTGTGGTGTGACTAGGGTGCGGCACCTCTTGTTGTTGTTGTGTTGATCTCTTAGGGTGCGCCCCCCCCTTTGCTCCTGCTATGATGACCCTTAGGTGGTGCAGCCCCTTTACTGTGGTGCGGCTCTTTACTATTGTGACTTGGCTGAGTGGTGCGGTGCCTTTCTGCTGTGGGGGTGATTGTTGTTGCAGCCTCCTTTGTTGTGGAGTGACTGCTGATACGGCCTCTCTTCTTTGTGTGTGGCTGGTAGGTACATCCTCTTCTCCTCTACAGTTGTGTGGACTGACAGTGGAGCAGACTTTCCTCATAATAGTTGTGAGGGTTGATTGTGGTGTGGCCTCTCCTTGTGACTTTTGTGCAAGCTGACTATGGTACAACCCCTCTCCATTTAACTGTTGGGATATGACTGTGGGTGCCATCCTTCATTTCTGTAGTGGGGGTTTGTTCTTATGTCCAGACTGTGATCTTGTAAGGGTTTCTGTTCATAACTTTTATGTGTGAGGGTTTCACCTACTGTACGTGTGAGGGTTTGACAATGTGAGGTCTTTGTGGCCCTATACCTTTGGTGGCAAGAAAGTTTCTTCATCTATTGGCAAAGGGATCCCACCTATAAGGTGGATCTAAGAACTGAACCTTTGTCTGAGCATAATTCAAAAGGTTCTACATCCTTCTTGTTGGCTGTGACTTCTTCAGAGGTAAGGATAAGAACAAGGTATGCTATCTATTCATCATTTTCAGATCTGGTATATTGTTTTGAGTTCTCTACAGTCTGATCTATCTAGATCCTTGTTCCAGCATTAACAGTTATTAGATCTAAACAATATATTAAGTTTACCTCTCTGTTTCTACAATTTGATTGATGGTTTAATGATCAGATTGGTTTTAAGTTTAGATCTGTTTAGATCTGTATGTTCTAAGTTTAGATTTGTATGTTCTGAGTTTATTTAGATCTGTATTCAAATCTGTATTACAGCCTTACCTTTTAGATCTCCTAGCTCTGTACAAATAGTGGAGATTGATGTCTAAACTCTAGATCTAGTTGTCTTACTCATTAAATTTTAAAAGATATTACTGTTATGCTTTACTACTCAAATTCCAATAGGATATGCCCCTTCTCTCTCTCATCTTGGTCGAGGCTGGCTCTATTTTCATTTCAACTCACCTGAGGATTCTACAACTATTCCGGAGCGCCTATGGAATATAGATGACAGTAGCCTTATGTTGAAGCGATGGCGAGTGAGCTTCGATCCATCACTATACTACTTCAGAGATTGACACCTGTGGGTCCTTCTTCCTGGACTACCTCTGCATCTTTGGAATGAAAAAGCTCTTCTGGCCATTGGTAACTCCCTAGGTCGTTTTATCTGCGTGGGCTCTAAGATTCTCACTGGCCCATACAGAAAATTGGCAAGGATTCTTGTAGAAATAGATATCCATGAAGGACTCCTTGAATCTTTGGACATAGACTGGCGAGGACACCTTACACGCCAGAAGCTAGACTACCTTGGTGTCCCCTTCAAGTGTTCTCTTTGCAGAAAGACGGGCCACTTAAAAAAAACTTGCTTGGGCGTTCTTGATGATGATATTTCAGAGGAATCAATGCTTGAGTTGGCTTACAACGCGGACTCTCCAGTACAAACTTCTCAGATACATTATCCAAATCTTCCTGATGATGGCGCACATTCTGATTTGACTTCGCTTACAGGTAAGCTAAAAATCATCTGTCCGACTCTTTATACCTCGCTCACTTCTTGGGAAAAAGATTTACTAGACAAATCCTCTCCCACTTTATCTGGTTCAGCTCCTCTTCCTCTGGGGGTCCCATCTTGTATTGCCTCCGCTCTCATTCCACTTCATCTTTCCTCTACTTCGTCTTCACTATCACCCATCTCCGTTCAAACCCATACCCCTGTCTCTATTGATACAGTCGTTGTTTCATCCATTACGTCTAAACCACTTGTCGCACATACCACAGTTTCAATCTTACCCTCTAATCCTGATTATCATCACCCTTCACACAACCTGGACACATCTCAAACATCTATCCCTCTGATCTATTTATCATACAACCCCACTATTAGTTTTCTGGAAGAGCGAGAGAATTCTTTTGACTTACATCCATCCTCTCTATCTGTGGCCGAAACCTCTGGTGACCATCCTATTGAATCGACTTTTCTCCCCATCTCTGTATCCATCAACTCTTCTATCAGTCCTATGACAGTCCGAGAGCCTTCACTTGTCATTCTCCCCTCAACCGAACCTTCTAGTGACCAATTCATTGAACAGGTAAATTTTTCACTTACCAGGTCTCACTGAATCCGAACTGGGAGATAGTACTCTCGACGTTGTTCTAGATTCATTATTACCTACTTATAAAGAAGTTTTAAGCCGCATACCTCTACCAAATTATAGAGGCATTTCTCCCTACACTCTGCCTGATTCCAATCCAGGTTTGAAAACACATGAGACCAGGCCAAATCCTTCACAATTGGACTACACTTGGACCAAAGGCCATGCTATTGAACACTCACTGATAAAAACCTGCAGTGCTCGTCGAAAGGAGGGATCTTCTTCATCAACTTCATCGGTTACTTCACATTCTCTCACTGATATTGGGGCGCTTAGAGGCATGAAATCCCTAGCAAGAGCAAAGCCATGATCTTGCTCTCCCTTAACATTAGAGGGGTGGGGGGCCTCCAAAAAACAACCTCCTTCAGAAGACTACTTTCTCTCTCACATCCGGACATCATTTTCTTATAGAAAACTCTGGTTGACAGCAAAAAGGCCAGACATTTTTTAAATATTTTCTTTCCTACTTGGTACATATGCACTATCATCTCTCTCGGCACCTCTGGGGGTTTGGTCGTGGCTTGGGACCCTACTAAATTTGATCTCTCCCCTTACCTTTGTTGTGGAGGCATTCTTCTTTCTAGTTCTTGCCGCTTCAACAACAAAAGGATTTACCTTCTTAATATATATGCCCCCTATTCTGACAGACAAAATTTCTAGAATAAAGTAGAAGCTTGGGGTCTCCTAGATCTCAAAAACTTGATCTTAGCGGGGGATTTGAACCTTACTACCTCCATAAGGGAAATCTGGGGCAACTTTGCTACTCAGGATGCACTTGCGGTTTATTTCTCTTCGATGTTTCTTAACCACAAGCTTTTTGACTATGCTTTGGATCATTTAGCTCCAACTTGGAGAAATGGGAGGTTGGGCTCAGATTCAATTTCCAAAAGACTTGATCGGTTTCTCATATCAAATAATCTAATCTCTACAGCAGATAGAATTCTCTCTTGGGTAGAATCCCCATACTTTTCAGACCACGCTCCGATTTTTTTGCATTTGGATTATTCTACACCAAAGTTTCATTATCCATTCAAACTAAACTCGAGATGGCTCTTAGAAACAAATTTCTCTTCTATTGTAATTGATGTTTGGAATGATACTTGTTTTCTCTCTGAGTCCTATATTCAACACCACTTTATTTGGAAGCTCAAGAGCTTAAAAGGTCGTATAAAGATCTGGGCAGCCCGTCTAAAAAAACAGAAAACCCAAAGGCTTCTTGATATTGAAACTGATATTTAGACTATCCATATTGCAGCAACTCGGGCGGGGGATTTTGGAAACAACAGTGAAGTATTAAAGGTTTTAGAATCTGAAAGAAACCAACTTCTACTAAAAGATGAACTCACCTGGAGACAACGATGTAGGACAAATTGGATCAAGTGTGGCGATCTTAACACTAAATTTTTCCACAATTTTGCTAGTTCTTGCAGAAGCAAAAAGCATATTTGGGAAATTGCAGATTCAGAGGGTTCTCTCCATAGAGGACAACAAGCTATTAAAACAACTGTTGTTAGTCATTTTAAAACTTTTTTTGAAAAGAAGAATACAACAAACTTACAGACCTCAGCAAGAGTGGCAGGACTCTTTTCTTCTTTTATATCGGAGGATGATTCACTTACTCTTGACAGACATGCTTCGCTCTCAGAAATTTTGGTTACATTAAAATCTTTCTCCAAGGATAAAAGTCTAGGCCCTGACGGCTGGATGGTGGAATTTTATCTGTATTTCTTTGATATGGTTGGTCTAGATCTTCTAGAACTTGTGGAGGATTCTAGACTCAAAGGAAAGGTAGTGGGTGCTTTGAACTCGACCTTTCTCACCCTCATTCCAAAAGCTGCAAACCCCACCACTTTTGATGACTTTTGTCCTATAGCTCTCTGCAGCCTCTATTATAAAATTATCTCAAAAATCATTGCTACTAGACTAAATCCCTTCCTCTCTCTGTACATATCCATTGAACAACTTGGTTTTTTAAAAGGTCGCCAAATTCTAGATGTTATTGGCATTGCCCAGGAGTGCCTCCATAGTATCAAATCCAAAACTTCTAAAACGCTCATTTTAAAATTGGATCTCACGAAGGCTTTTGATTGCATAGACTGGGATTTTCTCATATTGATCCTAACCCAGATTGGCTTCAGTCATCAACTGATTAAGTGGATTATGAGTTGTGTGGTGAGTGCAAACTTGGCCATATTGATTAATGGGGAACCATCTTCTTTTTTTCGCAGTGGCAGAGGCCTGCGCTAGGGTTGTCCTCTCTCACCTTTGCTCTTCGTTTTGGCCATGGAAGCTTTGACCCTCCTTCTAAAAATTGGGCAAGATGATGGAAAAATCACTGGAATAAAAGTATCCAGGACTATTAAGATTCTTCACCTTCTCTTTGTGGATGATGTCCTCATCATGTCCAATGATTCTTTACAGGAATGGTTTGAGATTAAGGAGATCTTAAAAATTTCCTGTTGTGCTACAGGTTTCATGATCAATTGGGATAAATGGACTTTTCATTTTTCAAATATACAACAACACAATTTGGAACAACTTAAAGGCATTTTCCCTTATAACTTCACTCATATTTCCAGCGGGCTCAAGTATCTAGGATATTTTTTAAAGGCAGATTCTTACAAGTCGGCGGATTGGAATTGGCTTATTGCAAAAGTTGAAAAAAAGATTGGTCATTGGTGCAGGAGGTGGCTCTCCCTTGGTAGTCAGATCACTCTTATAAAAGTTTTTCTAGAGGGACAACCTGTGTATTCGATGGCACTGGTAGCCATCCCTGCTTCGGTAATTACAAAACTTCGGCGCTTGATTTATCATTTCCTCTGGTCGGGCTGCTTAGATCATTCCCGACAACACCTTTGCAATTGGGAATCCTTGTCAAAACCAAAACAAAAAGGTGGATGGGGACTTCGCAATTTATTCCATTTCAACAAAGCGCTCACAACTAATTCTCTTTGGCGAGTGCTGACCTCTCCAGGCCTCTGGCATTCCATCATTAAAGACAAATACCTTTCACATTTCACAGTCATTAGATGGATTCATTCTGATTTGGCTACCTCCAGGGCACATTCATACTTCTGGAAAAGCCTCATTAAAGCTAAAGACTGGATTCTGTGTGGGCTTTGTTGGTAGCCGGGGTCGGGCCACTCCCTCACTCTTGGTCACGACCATATCATTGGGCTGGAAGAGGCCTCCTTACTTTCACCTCAACTTATTACACATTTAAACTCCAGAAACATTTGTTTTCTTTATCAGATTTGCGATCGCTCCATATCATCCACTCTCCCTGACAGATGGATCTCCGATAGCTCGCATAAACTCAGTGTTGAGCTTATTCCAACTTGGAATACCTTCTGCTCGACTTTAACATTAGCTGGTATTCACTTAAACGACATGGTTGATCATCTTTTGTGGTCTAGGGGAGACCATTCGGGTATCATCTCCATGCACAACATTTACTCTGAGATTCCGCATTCACTCTGGCCAATAAATCAAAAGGGATGGCGAAAAAACTTTTGGCGCTGGCATATACCCTCTAAAATCAAAATTTTCTTTTGGCTATTGATCGATTATAAGATGAATACCTAGGATATTCTGCTGAGAAAAGGATGGACATGTTCAAATATTTGCCAACTGTGCTTCATTGATGCTGAGAATGCGGATCACATGTTCATCAAGTGCTCCTTCACTAGATTGATATGGGATAAACTCATTTTGCTACTAGATCTCAATTCTACATGGGACAGACCATTTCTCTCCACCTGTTTAGATCTTTGGACGCATAGGGAGCATACTTATAAACATTTACCTCCCCTGGTATGTTGGACTATTTGGCTTACTAGAAATTAAAAAAAAATCTCAGATGAGATCCCTTCTATTAGCACATCAGTTCACAAAACTTTGGTTATATTAAAAAGTTGGATTGACATACACCCTGCTAAACAAAGACTAAAAAACAAAAAGAGGTTTCCAGATCTTGTGGATATTACAACCGGTTGGTTCGACGGTGCAACATTTTCGAATGGAACACAGAGTGGAGCTGGCGGATTGATCAGACTTACAAACAACACTTACTATCGATGGACCTTCAATTGTGGCCCGGGAACCAACACTCGAGCTGAACTTTTGGGTGCCTGGGCCACTTTATATTTGGCTTCCAGATTACACATTGAAGATCTTCAGCTGCTTGGAGATTCTAGAATCATTATTGAGTAGTTAAACAACAAGGGTGATCTACAAGCCATCTCTCTTCTGGCTTGGAAGGACAGAATCATATTACTTCTTCCCTCCTTTAAAAATCTCAGCTTCTTTCATATCTATCATGAGCACAATAAATCCGCAGACCAGCTATCAAAGACACTGCTATAAAAAAAGAGAGGGCATAATCACTTATAATCTCTGGATAGATGGTCATGAGGGCCCATCACACTACATTACTCTATAAAATTCCTGCCTATCTCCTCCTTTCGTTCCCCTTTTCTCTTTTTTGTCATTCTAGACTTATGCAATTCCTCGGTTTCTTTGAGGTTTTCCCTGCCGGTTTTAGTAGCTTCGCCATTGTAACAAGGTTTCTTTTCATTTATGAACTTTCACCATCTGCTAGTCATGTAGACCACTATTGGCGAAAGATTCATTGACAGTTTCGTTAACTTGTGTTGTCTTTTGTAATTTTCTCTTGATTAGAGAACATAATTGTATTTATAATATAATTGAGAAATTTTCCGATTGGAAAAAAAAATCTTATGAAAAAAGATTCAAAATAAATGATCATAATAATGGTTTTGGGAAAAGAAAGATTGTGTTTGCAATAAATATTATCCTACGAAAAGAGATTCAAAATAAATTATCACAATAATGGTCTTGGGAAAAGAAAGATTGTGTTTGCGTTTGCAAAATAAATTATCATAATAATGGTCTTAGGAAAAGAAAGATTGTGTTTGCGTTTGCAAGAAATCCCAAATACAGATTATCTTGCTAAAAGAGATTCAAAATAAATGATCATAATAATCGCTTTTATAGTTACAATTAATATATCTTCAGGGGGCATCTCAATTGGCAATTGCCCTGATATGAAGTGTTATGTTTGATGAGGTTCCAAGTTAAAATCTCCTCGACTTACCCGTACCTGCGGAATCACCCATCACCCATGAAGTACACCCTATTGAAAGCCACATGATCCATTATTATTGTTAGGTCATGGCCATGGAGCCCAATCCTAGAGGGGATCACCCCCCTCCAGATACATAATTTCACGTCTTTCGTTCGTTGGTTTCTACTTTTAAAAAAAACCCAAGATTGCAACCCTCGAGATTTGTCGAGAAGCTTAAAAATATCCTAGAAGTTCCTCTTCCTACCTCTTCATCGATACATATGGCTTTGTGTCTGGATGAACATGGATTGAAAGGAAAATTTACTCAAAGTATTTGGTCCATGGAAACCTGGGTTCAAAGAAATTGGCAAGTATTGATCAAAAGTAACTCACCCATTATTTTTGTGGTAGGAGATTTTATGCCTTTTTATTTGAAGCCAAGGAGGACAAAGACCTCATTTTCAAGAATGGGACATATCTTTTTGGCACTAGAGGAATGTATCTAAATTAATGGACCCTATATTTTAATCCCGAGCTCAGTGTCCCTTTATTTGTTCCGGTATGGGTTAGGTTTCTCATTTACCTTTGCATTGCTGGAATGAAGACATGATGCATAACATTGGAGATACATTGGGCCGATACATTGACAAGTCTAAGCCCAAGGATGGTATGTCCACATGCACAAAGATTTATGTAGAGGTCGACCTTGAAAAGGGGCTTCCTGAAGTGATTCTTTTAACCTTGGACAACTTTAAGCATATTCAATCTTTGGAATATGAGAAATTTCCATCCAAATGAAAGATCTTTCATAAATAAAGGAATTTTGCAAAATATTGCAAAAAAAACATACATGCAACCCAATTGGTTTCAGACAAACAAGAGCAGTGGCATATAGTAAAGAAAATGATGTGCACTTAAAAACCAACTTCTTCATCGTACCTCGGGGACAACTCCCTCATCATGAGGCCCTTCGTTCCCCTCAGGCCCCTCGACTACATCTAGATCCATGCATGCCACCTCTCAGCGCCAATAAGAAGCATCTTAGCTTGTTCACCCCCTAGATCATATCGAAAAGTCTTTAGATCAATCCAAGAGAGGTAATTTGAGCCCTCAAGGCGATATGTATGAAATCTTATCTCAAGATGATCCAATCCCTTTCTTTGAAATAAAATAATGGTTTGCCTCCATTCCTACTTGTTGTAACTTGAGATGGTTTCCGGCTGTTTAGAAATCATGCCAAGACATTTTTAAACCAACTTTAGGCCACAAGCGGGCTCTTGGACCAGAGAGGTCTCCTCAATACTTAAAATGAAGCTTGTTGCCCATTGTCACTAAGCAACAACTTAGTAAGCACAAAAGGTCAGATTTACAGTAACAAAAAATGGTTTGAGCAGGGTTTAAAGAATAATGACAGCAGACTAAAATAAAAAATGTAAACATCAGAGATTAGAAGCCTTAGTCCCTTGGACATGGAGTATTAGATAACAAAGCACAAAGCTGATAAGTGGAAGATAGAAGAAAATGAAGGGAAACAATAAATTTCAGACACAAAACATTCAATGGGCATTACTTAATGAATCCAACTTTAAAATAAATGTAATATAGGGTGCCCATGAATTCAATATAAAAACAATCAACACAATTTTAATTGCAACCTTATTGAATGCATATTGAGACACACGTCATGATAACATCAATGAAGTTAATGCATATTGAGACACACCAATCTGCATGAGCAGATTTTATTGTTTCTTTTTTTCTACACTCTTCGTCTTTCTTCACTTAGATATTACAATTGCACCCTGATATTTCCTTCATTCCAGACTGATCTATGACCTCACATTTATGGCTGGCAATTCACATGTAGGCTAAAGAAACAGTCCGGATGTACCAGAGATGAGAACACATTGTATTGATATAATATAATTGAGTAATTTTTTTGGCTGGAAAAATATCAATGAAGTTATACATAAAATCTGCTACTCAAAAGAAATAAATGAAACAAATGACAGAAGAAATGATACCAAATTGTCTGGCCAGACAGAAATAAAGATGAAAGTTAAAAAAAATAAACACAGAAAATAGTTGGAACTAGGCTTTA
The DNA here is from genome assembly GCA_009831015.1 of Picea engelmannii. Classification (NCBI taxonomy): domain Eukaryota; kingdom Viridiplantae; phylum Streptophyta; class Pinopsida; order Pinales; family Pinaceae; genus Picea; species Picea engelmannii. Next base: position 18,853 of record WSFP011379287.1, on the reverse strand, counting down.
TTATCATAAGAGATGAATCCGAAGCTAAATCCTTTGATCCAGAAATTTACAAAATGTAATAACCCATTGGGCTTACAAAGAAAACATAGTCTCAGTGCCAAAATGAATTCCTAATCTACCTCGTTTCCAATCCTCTGCTGCCTCTTTTATGACTTTCAATGCTGAAAAAGTGATGCCTCCACTTCTGGAATTGGTTGCTCAACTACTGCTAATCTGGAAAAAAATGGTTTAAAATAATCTGGAACAAATGGTTTAAAATAGAATTATTTTTTTAAGAGTAATTTGGGGCTCTCAACACCTCCATTTTACATGCTGTCCCATTTCTCTAAATTACTGTTGTTATTCTGCCAGGTGTCTTCTTGGTTACTTGGAAAGATTTTCCCAAAAATACAGCTAGCATATCAATTCAATATTTACAATGTTTATTTTCAGAGAAAACCATTGGTTGCATCTTTGTTTTGTAGAAGACAAGTTTGACAAATACTGAAAATCTGAACCAATTTTCAATTGTTGTATGAAGATACAGGCCTTTGGAATACTGACACCTATGATGCATATGCTCATCAATGCATACAATTCTTCATATGCTTTGGTTGTCAAATACTCTGCCACCTGCCACGGTTCTGCAATATTTACACTACAGTATTAGCATCATCAAACTCTTTATCTACCAGAACTTGAATACCTTCTTTCTCACATTTATCTCTGGCTTCTTGCAGCATTCTACTCTTTCTTCACTGTTGAACTGTAGAAAGAAATACGAACAGAGGGGTAACAATGAATTCCACAACGTCTTAGGATGGTACTTCTGCTGCATTGAGAGTACTAGCAATTTTTTAACCTCCTCCAAAGTTCCATTGCATTTCCAGTTGCTTCCAATAAAAAACTTACGGCCCATAGTGTTCTCGTGAATCTTATAGCCTTGAATGAAAAATATGTACAGTAGTTTGGCGGGTCCTTCCTTGTTTTGGAATCACCACGAAATTGAAAACCCTGCGATAACCAGGAAAAGCAGGTCGTGGTAATCCATTGGGAGCTGGTTCTGAGCGTTCCATTTATTGGACATTTTGCCAATCCGGCCATTCACAAAATCTGGTGAATTCGTCTTTAGTAAAATGACGAAATCTCTTAAACCCTTTTTTATTTTGGAATTCTGTCCGCGTGACACTCAATTCGGGCCATCCCACACAAAACCCATGTTTCGAATTTCTGAAATTCATCTTCGTTTGCCCAGAAACTGTGCCCGAATTGTACTGCCTGGAGACTGCTGCGTGTCCACAGGGGCTTTGGCGGTTTTGTAAAATAGTCCGCTGAGGGTCAAAGGGTTGTTTTGAATACCATGATAGGAGGGGCCGCAATTAACCAGCGAGTGACACGTAGCTTGGCTCCAAGCTATTGGTTTAAATGACAAGCATGTCGGGGGCCGCAATCCATTATAGCCGTCGATCCTCCTCAACGTAAGTCGTTGGATCTGGACCTTGTCATTTGGTGGTTTAACGCTTGACCCTAAGCATTTATGTTCTTATTCTCGGACACATGGCTTATGCCTGGAACCTATGGTTGACTTTGACCTGATTGGCGACTAAGTATCGAGGATTTAATGCATAGTGTAGAGGCATTGTATGACAAAATATTTCGAGACTTTGCACATGACTTGGGCATACGACTTGACTCAATAATAAAATAGGTGATTGGTTATAAAAAAAATGAAAATGTGCAAGAATTAAGCCCAATACTTTCTACATAACAAAAGTCAATCTCTTGTCATTAAAGTCTTAAGTCAAGAGATTAGTTCTAAAACAAACCATTATGACTTTGAAAAGGCACATCTTCGTGAGAAGACAAACAAAATTTGGTAAAATTTCGTCATAAGAGCTATGGGTAAGATTTCTAATAGGTAGGGTTTTAGATTGAAAATAACTTTGAGACAAATGATGAGGAAACCAAAAAATTGAAAGATATTAAATTGACTCTCAAAGAATGGTCTAAGGGCTCATGCACCCTCCATAAATTGAAAAGGCACAACTAAAAATCTAGCTTGAAACTTTGCATGCTTGAATCAAGGATGAGGAAATAGATAGCAATCATTAAAAAGATGAAAGTTCATTATTTAAAAAGTTACACAAAGCGTTTAAAACTAAAGAAGAATTGTGGAAGCTCAAATTTCACAGTCTATGGCTGAAATCTGGGAATAAAAACACATTTTTCTTCCATAGGCAAGCAAAGGCCAAAGTGATCAGAAACACCATTAAGGAAATAACAGTAGAAAATGGATCAAAAGTTAGCTTCTTGGAGGAAATAAAGGAGGTGACCAAGAATCACTTCGAGTGCCTATACTTGGAACACGAAGGGGCTAATCCAACTATTATTTCCCCGATGTTGGAACAAATCCCCTTGGTCATCTCCTAAGAAGAAAATGTTGATCTAATGAATATAATTGAGGGATCTAAAATTATTAATGCAATTTAGCATTTGGCCCCTGACAAATCTCCAAGCCCTTATGGATTTACTATCCATTTTTTATATAGCCCACTGACACACAATAAAAATGGACTTAAAACAAATGCTACAATATGTTCAAAAAACCTTTAGACTTGGTAGAAATACAAATTATTCATTCTTATCTCTCATTCCTAAAGAGGTTATCCCTTTTTTTTTTTTTTCTAGGTTCTATCCAATATTGCCATGTAACTCCTATAAAATCTTGACAAAGATAATAGAAAACATGTTTAGAAAGGTTTTACCCAATATAATTTATGACAATCAAGAAGGATTTATAAGAAGGATTTATGAAAAAGCTTCAATTATGGATAACATAATCATGGTGTAGGAAGCTATTCATTCAAGTCAAGAGAACAAAGACAAGGGAGTACTTATTAGAATTGACATGGCCAATTCCTTGGACATAGTAAGACAATTTTTTTTATTTGATGTCTTACTTATGTTTGATTTTATTTCTTCTTTTATTAGATGAGTCTCTTCTTGTATAAGTGATCCATAGATCGCTCCCTTAGTTAATGGGAGGCCCACCTCCTTCTTCAAGGGAAGCCAAGGGTTGCAACAAGGCTTCCCACTCTATCCTCTTATGTACATAATCATGGATGATTCCTCAAGAAGAAAGTTGGAAGTAGAAAGGATGTCAAGAAATCTCCCAGGAATCAAATTGGTTAGGGGAATTAAAAGCTTGAATCATTCTGAGTTTGTGGATGACACTCTTTTGCTCGGAGGTGCTTCCACCATTATAATCTAGATTTTAACCTTGTACAATATTTACTGCAAACATATTTCTAGTAAAAGAACGTAACAGATACAATTGAAAGTACAAACATTACACAGAGATTTTTCCCCTGGAAATCCAAACCGGGAAAACCAACATATTCTATATTCATTCCTTGTGATACATTGTTTACAATACAATATACATATAGGAGCTAGCGACATCCAAAACCCTAACCCAATGACCTGGATTAGTCAACAACCCTAATTCCTTAACCGGAAATAGAAAACCATTGGCAAAACACCATGTGCGGAAAAACCACCTAAATATGTGACACGTTTTCTGAGGCATATTTTTTTTTCCAGGGGTAACGCCCTCGAACCCCCACGCGGGGGGCTTCGCCCCCCTGCACCCCCCTACATGCCCGACACAACACACAAACTATGCTACTCATGCAAAGAATATAACACATACCCAACATTCTCCCACTTGTTGTTTTCTTTGCATACAGGGGGTTATAGGGTTACATAGTCAACAACCCAGGGCAATAATGCCCATGGATCCTCTACACCAAGAGAACTTCTCAGTGCTCACAGATTTTGTTAATGAGTCTGCAATATTCTTCAAAGTGTCCACCTTCATCAACGATACTTTCTTTTCTTCAATCATATCTCTCACAAAGTGATATTAAATATCCATATGCTTTGTCTTTGAATGATAAGCCAGGTTCTTCGCCAGAAAAATTGCACTCTGACTGTCACACTATATCCTTACAGCTTGTTGTACCAAACCAATACCTGAACACAATATTTGTAACCATACTGCTTCCTTACTTGCATGAGTGGCTGCCATGTATTCAACTTCTGTAGTTGAAAGTGCCACTATAGCCTATCTTTTGCTCATCCAACTTATTGCTCCTCCAAACAGGTTAAACACATACCCACTTGTAGATCTCCTACAATCCAAATCTCTAGCCCAGTCTGCATCCACAAATCCATGTATGTCCACCACTTTGTCCAATCCCAGTCTTCCTTCATAGCACAATCCATAGCTAACAGTGCTACGCAAATACCTGAAAACCCTTTTTACTGTTGTCCAATGCTCCTTCCCTGGTTTTAACATATACCTGCTCAAAACTCCCACTGCTTGTGCAATGTCTGGTCTAGTACATACCATTGCATACATCAAACTGCCAACTGCACTCACATATGGAACATGAGACATGTCCTCCTCCTCTTCATGTGTATTGAGAGACTGATCTGCAGATAACTTTACACCAACAAGAATAGGAACCTTGACCGGTTTACATTCTTGCATATTAAACCTCTGCAATATTGTCTCGACATATTTTATCTGATTTAACCAGAGTTTCCTCCTTTTCTGATCTCTTTTAATTTCCATGTCCATAATGAAATTTGAAGCACCGAAATCCTTCATGACAAATTTAGAGGACAACTGAGTTTTCACATCTTAGATAATCTCCTTGTTGTTTCCTATCAACAACATGCCATCCACATACAAGACCAAATAAATCAAATGATCACCAATTAATTTAAAATACACACAGTAATCCTCTTTGCTTCTTGTGAAGCCAAGTCCCAACACATAAGTATCAAATTTTTGATACCACATCTTTGGTGATTTTTTTAAACCATACCACATGTTGTATTCACATCCATTTGTTCTACTTCAAAATCAAATGCAGCAACAACATAAAACATAAATCTTATAGAGGTTAGCTTGGTAACAAGAGAAAAAATCTCACCAAAATCAATTCCCTCAACCTGGGAATAACCCTTTGCTACTAACCGAGCTTTGTATTTCTCCACTTTTCTTTCTGCATTCTTCTTATTTTAAAATACCCATTTGCTGCCAATGGGCTTTCTTCCAGTCGACAACTCCACTAAATCCCAAGCCTCATTCTTATCCAAAGATGCCATTTCTTTGTCCATGGCCCTTTTCCAGAGATTTCCATCCTCTGAATCCACTGCCTCCCTGACAGTTCTAGGATCATCATCAGTAATAGACAAAGCAAAATTTGAATGAAAATCAGATGGAGTATACCTTTCCGGTAGCCTTCTTTCTCAAACCGATCTTCTCAATACTGGAGTATGAGGATCTTCTTCTTCTGATTCCTGTTCTTTTGTAGAGTCCGACTCATCATCCTTTAAATCAAAGTCTATTTTCTCTGGTTCTTCCTTACTTGGTAGGACTTTAGCAACATCCTTCATTTATCTATATACCACATCTCGTCTATACACTACCTTTTTAGTTTTTGGGTTCCAAAGCTTATAACCTTTGAGACCATCTTTATATCCAATAAAGATACACTTTTCGGCCTTCTTGTATAGCTTACTCTTGTTTTCCTTTGGAACATGAACATATGCATCACAACCAAATACCCTGAGATGTGTGAGAGAAGGTTCCTTACCAATCCATACCTCTTGTGGAGTCTTGTCATCCAATGTTGATGAGGGTGATCTGTTGACCCGGTAACATGCAATACCCACTACGTCTGCCCAAAATTATTTCCCTAACCCGACACCACTGAGCATGCACCTTGCTTTTTCCATCAGTGTCATATTCATCATTTCTGCAACTTGATGCAGGAGCATCACCAGCAAAGCAAGCGCAAGTGGAGGACAACTAGATATACACCAGCGTGCATTTTGAAGACATTTAAATTTCAAAAGAATAACATTAATGTAATAGCTGGAAGGATGTAATTAATCTTAAATGTTTTGGGGATTGCAATGCAGATCTTGAGCGTTGCTCTCATTTGCCGGTTGTAGGCATTTAATGTAATAAATGTAAAGTAGTTTTAGTCTTTAATTCGATAAGATAACTTAGAGTTGTAGGAGGGAAAACTCAAGAAAGCTCCCTCGTATGTATTGTAGGATTATTCTTATTGTAGAAAAAAGATGTAGATCAAGAGAGCATAGGAGGGTAGAGAAGAACAAAGATTGTAGAAGTTGTTTGAGCAGATAGTTGTTGCTATAGAAACCATGTAAAGAAGCACTTAAATTGATATAAGAAGGTTTTAATCCAATTTCATGGTGTTGTTATGATTACTGTTTTCATCTATTGAATGGTATGTTTATAGTTTGCTTATATGTTCTGTTATGCATTTATTTAAATGCTTAATGTGTATGATTTCATGTTGAATGTATGAAGTCTATGAGAGGGAGAGTATAAGTTTTAATTTCTCCTCGTCCTGAGAATTCCTACAAGGAGTGCAGTGAAGGTCCGCAAGGAGTGCATTGACAAGATTTTGAGTTTTACCTCAGAAAAGCTCCAGAGAGATATATTTGTTCTTATACCAACATAAGTGCAAGTATAACACAGATCCATGCAAGGTGTGGGCAGGCTGAGAAAAGTCTTATACTTTTCCAACCCAAGGGAGTGGTTGAAGAACTTATGTCGCAAGGAGTATGTAGAGTTGGGAGATATCAGATAATCAGGGATTATCGTGAGGGCTGCAAGGAGTGTGTGCAAGAATTCCTTAGAATCCTTGAGTTTGCAGAAAGAATCAAGCTCGGGAGGGATAGAGACTTGGAAAGTCCAAAAGACAGACGAGGGTCGAAGCCACCTCACAGAAATCAAGCTCAGGAGGAAAGACGTCGAGTTATTTGGCGAGTAACTATTGAGAGCCTGAACTGATGGTGGAAATTCTCAGAAGGTGAAACACCGATTTCCGTGGACCATTGGATCCAGTAGATCTACAGAGAGGATAAGACCGAGTGTTTTTCAACACTCACAAGCTCAGGAGAGATAACAGCCGTTAGATCCAGAGGAGCGTGAGCCGTTGATTGGGCGCTCCAAAATATTGGCATTTAGGGAGTCGGGAGAGTGGAGGAACTTGCTACCCAGAAGTCGCGAGTCGCAAAATCCTGACTTCACGAGAAAAATGATCTGGACTGTTGGATCGTGGGGGAAATCAAGACCGTCTATCTGGCATAAGTGGTCATCGCGGTTTCTCATTTCGGGAGAAAGGGAGTAAGGCTACATCACGAGTTCCCGATACACGAAGTCCTGACGCGCTCGAAGGTTGGGCCCCAAGTTGCATCCGAGGGTCACATTAGTGAAGAATTTAAGGGAGGATCTAGGGACCGTTATCCCATTTTGGGGTTTCGGGAATTGGAGGAGTCGGGGTGCCTCGCAATGAAAGTCTTAAAATCGCGAAACGCGACGCGCCTTTTGGGGTTAAGTATGTGGTCACGCCAGTGGTCACGTGGAATGGAAGCTCGCGCCTAATGCATGTTTGCGCGGGTGGAGCATATAAAAGGAGACTTGTGGTTATATGTGTGAAGGGTTCCAGAGGAGCCATTTCGGCTTGGGAATTGGAAGATCCAAAGACCAGGAGGTCAGTAGACCCTACTGAGGTGGGGGTCTGCATCACGTGGTATTAGAGTATATACAACTTTTGTTTTTTGTAGAGGGAAGACATGGGACAATTGTGATTTGAATTATGCGTGGACAGATTGAAATAATGCCACCGAGGAGACGTCAAGAGAGACCTATGCCCGATCCATCCATGGAAAGGGAGATGATAGAACTTCGTGCTTGATTGGATGCCATGGAGACAACACAGAGGTGTACACCTGATACTAGAGATATTTGTGAGGCCGAAAGTGAGAATGAAGCTGGAGCCAAAGAAGAAGTTGTAGCCGAAGATGCTGCAGAGGAACACCTATTTAAAGCTGTTGTAAGAATAGGTTCCAGAGCAAAATTGGACATCCCAATGTATGAAGGTAACTTAGACGTTGAGGAGCTGCTAGATTGGTTTAGAGATCTGGATAAATACTTCGACTATGAGGATGTCGAGGAAGATAAGAAGGTTAAGCACATTGTCACTAGACTTAAAGGGCATGCAACATTGTGGTGGGATGAACTGCAGGCTGACAGGCATTGCAAAGGAAAACAAAGAATCAAAAGATGGGATAGAATGGTAGCGAAGATGAAAGCCAAATTCATACCCAAAGATTACCAAATCAGTCTGTTTCGAAGAATGCATAATTTAAGACAGAAAGGGATGACAGTGAATGAATACATTGAGGAATTTTACAGGTTAAACATCAGAGTTGGTCATCACGAGAGTGATGATGGAAAATTCGCCAGATACATGAATGTCCTGAGATATGAGCTTCAGGATGAGATGAGCATGGTGACAATTATGAATGTAGAATATGCTTATCAGATTGCTTCAAAGGAAGAAGTGAAATTGGCCCGAAAGTAAGGTCAAAGGGGCAGAGGTAGAAGTCAGAGTAGAGGCAAAGTAGTTGCCCATGAAAGACTATAGAAACCCAAGGATGAAGAGAAGAAACCTCATAACCACCCAGAAAGGGGAGAAAGCTCACAAGGAGGGCAGTATGCTGATAGGAACACTTTTCCTCGAGCAAGAGGAAGAGGAAGAGGCAGAGGAGGTGAAATAAAGTGTTTTGTCTGTGGAAAGATCAGGCACAAATCGTGGGAATGTCCCGATAAAAAAAGAGATGGAGGAGGAGAAGCTCACATTTCATAAGCGCAAAGGTGAAATGTTGAGGCAGAAGATGCAAAAGGTGGAAGATCCTCGATGATGAGGAAAATTCTCTTGAAGCCAGAGAAATATATGGAGAATCCAGTCCAGAGGAACAATTTGTTTAGGACTTCTTGGAAGACCAAGGATAGGGTATGCAAGGTGATAGTTGACAGTGGAAGCACGGATAATCTAGTATCCATAGAGATGGTGGAGAAGCTAGAATTGGAGACAGTTGCACATCCGAGCCCACACAAGGTTTTGTGGTTGCAAAAAGGACATCAGGTAACAGTCACTAAACAATGTTTAGTTGAATTTAAGATAGGGGGATACATAGATGAGATATTATGTGATGTTATTCCCATGGATGTGTGTCATCTTTTGTTGGGAAGACCGCGAAAATATGACATAAATGTTATTCATGACGGAAGAAAGAACACATACACCTTGGAGAAGAATGGTAGGACACATATGTTGCTGCCAATTGAAGACAAGAAGGTGAAAGAAGAAACAAGTAATAATATAATTCTCATGAGTGGGAAGGAACTTCTAGATGAAGTCAAGAAAGATGAAGAAATACAGTTTGCTATGGTGAGAAAATCTAGAGTCATCTTGACCAATACTTCGGTAGATGATCTACCTAAGGAGATTAAGGAATTGCTGGAGAATTTCGGTGATATAGTGGTGGACGATTTAGCTTGTTCGTTGCCGCCCATCAGAAGTATAATCCATCACATTGACCTTATACCAGGAGCGAGTTTACCAAACAAATCCACGTACAGATTGACGCCGCAGGAGAATTAAGAAGTCAAGAAGCAAGTCTAGGATTTGATGGAAAAAGGGTTGATTAGAGAAAGCTTGAGTCCATGCGCTCTGCCAACAGTGTTAAGTTAGAAGAAATATGGTGGATGGAGGATGTGTACAAACTCGAGGGATATAAACAAAATCACCATCAGGTATAGATTTCCTTTACCCAGGATGGATGAATTGATGGATTGCTTGAGTGGAGCAAAGTGTTTTTCAAAAATTGTTTTGAAAAGTGGATATCATTAGATTAGAATGAGGGAAGGTGATGAATGGAAGAAAACATTCAAGACGAATGGAGGGCTGTATGAATGGCTTGTCATGCCATTTGGCTTGACGAATGCACCAAGTACTTTCATGAGATTGACGAACTAATTCTTTAAAGATTTCATTGGAAAATTTGTAATTGTGTATCTTGATGATATACTGATCTTCAGTAAGACTTAGGAAGAACATTTGAGACATTTAACTCTAGTGATGAGGAGGTTGCAACAAGAGAAGTTGTTGATAAATATGAAGAAGTCGTCTTTCATGAAGACATATTATTTATTTAGGTTTTGTGATCTCTTCGAATGAGTTGAACATGGATTCGGAGAAGGTAAAAGAAATCAAAGAGTGGTCGTCGCCAAGGAATATCTTTGAAGTCAGAAGCTTCCATGGACTAGCTAGTTTTTATAGGAAGTTCATCAGAAATTTTAGTGGAATTTGTGCACCAATGATGGACACAGTCAAGAAAAAACATAAATCTTTTCATTGGACAGAGGAAGAGGAGAAAATTTTCAAGTTGTTGAAAGAGAAGATAATTGAACAACCAGTTCTTGTTCTGCCAGATTTCAGTAAAACATTTCAAGTGATATGTGACGCAAGTGGATTCACGATTGGAGCAGTATTACGTCAAGAAAATAGACTAGCTGCATACTTCATTGAGAAGCTGAATGATGCCAAGAGGAATTAATCCACTTATGATAAAGAATTTTATGCATTCATACAAGTGCTAAAGAAATGGAGGCACTACCTAGTTCCAAAAGAGTTCATTTTGTATAGCGAAAAGCATGCCTTACAGTTTATAACAAGACAGGAAAAAATGAACCAGAAACATGCAAAATGGGTTGAATTTATGCAAAACTTTAGTTTTGTTATAAATCACATTTCTGGAAATGCTAACAAGGTTGTTGATGCATTGAGCAGGAAATGTTTGATTCTGCAAGAGTTTTGAGTGAATACCTTAGGTTTTGATAGCCTTAAGGAAATGTACAGAGATGATTCAGATTTCAAGGATGCTTATGAAGCATGTGAGAATCCTGTTCTGAGAGACAGAAGCTAATGGATTGAATACTTGGTTCAAGATGGACTGTTATTCAAAGGAAATTAGTTGTGTATCCCAAAGAGTTCTATGAGAGAAAACCTTTTGAGGGAAAAACATAGTGGGGGATTGGCTAGACATTTCGGCCATGATAAAACATTTGCGCAACCAAACAATTTGTATTATTGGCTAGGGATGAGGATGAATGTCAAGAAGTTGGCCAATAGATGTAGAATCTGCCAGCACGCAAAGGGGAAAAGACATACTACAGGGTTGTATCAACCATTACCAATACTAGAGAGGCCGTGGGACGTAGTAAGCATGGATTTTGTGTTGGGACTGCCAAGGACATAGAGAGGTTGTGGTTCCATATTCGTGGTAGTCGATAGATTCTAAAAAATGACACATTTTATTCCATGTCAAAAAACCAGTGATGCAACACACATTGCAACTCTGTTTTTCAAATAAGTTGTTCGACTTCATGGTTTACCCAAGAGTATTGTTTCGGAAAGAGATACCAAATTTGTTGGTCATTTCTGGAGGACACTATGGAAAAAGATGGGGACAAACCTATATTTTAGCTCAGCATATCACCCTCAGATGGATGGACAGACTGAGGTAGTAAATCAAAGTTTGGGAGACTTATTGAGGAGTTTAGTAGCTGAACATCATAGTCAGTGGGATTAGATTCTGCTGCAAGCGGAATTTGCATATAATGACTCACCTAACCGGAGCACAGGACATAGCCCATTCTAGATAATGTATGGAATGCAGCCAAGGGGAGTATATGATTTGAGATACTTGGAGTAGAATGAGTTCAGGAGTGCTGGAGTGGAAGATTTTGTAGTAGAGATGCAGGAGCTCCACAGTTAGATTAAAGAGTGGTTGCAGAGTTCCAACCAGGAATACAAGTGTAGAGTAGATCAATACAGGAGAGAGCTTCAATTTGAAGTGGGAGATTTGGTCTTAGCACATCTAAGAAAAGAAAGGTTCCCAAGGGGAACATATAACAAGATGAATATGAAAAATATAGGGTCGTGTAAGATTTTGAGAAAATTTGTGGCAAATGCTTATGAGATAGAATTGCTAGATGATGTGGGCATATGACCCATATTCAACGTAGCAGATCTGTACCCTTACAGAGAAGATGAAGTGAGAGGATAAGAGAATCAAAAGGAAGTTTAGTGGGTTAAGCAGATGCCTGTAGTTGAAAATCCGCTGATGGAAAAGATCATTGATCAGAGAGTTGGTAAGAAAACCCAGAGGAAAACATATTTTGAATATTTTATAAAATGGAAGGGACACCCGATTGAGGATGCTAGTTGGGAAAGTGAAGAAGATATCCAGAAACATGGACAGATGGTGCAGGAGCTCATGGATAGGAGTCCATGAATTTTTCGGCCAGAGGACTATGATGCAGGAGCATCGCCAGCAAAGCAAGCGCAAGTGGAGGAAAACTGGATATACACTAGCACACATTTTGAAGACATTTAAATTTAAAAAGAGAAACATTAATGTAATAGCTGGAAGGATGTAATTACTCTTAAATTTTTTGGGGATTGTAATGTAGATCTCGAGCGTTTCTCTCATCTATCGGTTGTAGGCATTTAATGTAATACATGTAAAGTAGTTGTAGTCTTTAATTCGATAAGATAGCTTAGAGTTGTAGGAGGGAAAAATCAAGAAAGTTCCCTCGTATGTATTGTAGGATTATTCTCATTGTAGAAAAAAGCTGTAGAGCAAGAAAGCATAGGAGGGTAGAGAAGAACAAAGATTGTAGAAGTTGTTTGAGCAGATAGTTGTTGCAATAGAAACCATGTACATAAGCACTTGAATTAATATAAGAAGGCTTTAATCCAATTTCATGGTGTTGTTATGATTATTGTTTGCATCTATTGAATGGTATGTTTATAGTTTTCTTATATGCTATGTTATGCATTTATTTAAATGCTTAATGTGTATGATTTCATGTTGAATGTATGGAGTATGTGAGAGGGAGAGTATAAGTTTCAATTTCTCCTCATCCTGAGAATTCCTACAAGGAGTGCAGTGAAGGTCCGCAAGGAGTGTGTTGACAAGATTCTGAGTTTTACCTCAGAAAAGATCAGGAGAGATAGAGTTGTTCTTATACCAACAAAAGTGCAAGTATAGAACAGAGTCGTGCAAGGTGTGGGTAGGCTGAGAAAAGTCTTAGACTTTTCCAACCTGAGGGAGCAGTTGAATAACTTCTGTCACAAGGAGTGCACAGATTTGGGAGATATTAGATAATCATGGATTATCGTGAGGGCCGCAAGGAGTGTGCGCAAGAATTCCTTAGAATTCTTGAGTTTGCAGCAAGAATCAAGCTCAGGAGGGATAGAGACTTGGTAAGGCCAGAGGACAGACGAGGGTCAAAGTCACCTCGCAGAAATAAAGCTCAGGAGGAAAGACGCCAAGTTATTTGGTGAGTAACTATTGAGAGCCTGAACGGATGGTGGAAATTCTCGGAAGGTGAAACACCGATTTTTGTGGACCATTGGATCCAGTAGATCTACGGATAGGATAAGACCGAGTATTTTTCAACACTCACAAGCTCAGGAGAGATAGAAGCCGTTAGATCCAGAGGAGCGTGAGCCATTGATTGGGCGCTCCGAAATATTGACATTTCGGGAGTCGGGAGAGCGGAGGAACTTGCTACCCGGAAGTCGCGAGTCGCGATATCCTGACTTTGAGAGAAAAAGGATCTGGATTGTCAGATTGTGGGGGAAATAAGGACCGTCGATCTGGCATAAGCGATCATTGCGGTTTCACATTTCAAGAGAAAGGGAGCAGGGCTACATCGTGAGTTCCCGATACGCAAAGTCCTGATGCGCTCGAAGGTTGGGCCCCAGGTCACAGCTGAGGGTCACATCAGTGAATAATTTATGAGAGGATCTAGGGACCGTTAGCCCATTTCAGGGTTCCAGGAATCGGAGGAGTCGGGGTGCCTCGCAGCAAAAGTCCCGAAATCACGAAATGCGACGTGCCTTTTGGGGTTAATTCTATGGTCACATGGAGTGGAGGCTTGCACCTAGTGCATGTTCGTGCGGGCGAAGCATATAAAATGAGACCTGTGGTTATATGTGTGAAGGGTTCCAGCGGGGACTAGAGGAGCCATTTTGACTCGGGCATTGGAAGATCCAAAGACCGGGAGGTCAGCAGACCTCGCTGAGGTGGGGGTCTGTGTCACAACTCCATTCTGTTGAGGTGTATATGGAGTAGTATTCTGCCTTGCTATACCACACTTCTTACAGAATTCTTCAAATTCAGTCCCGCATAACTCTCTGCCATTATTTGTCCTCATCACCTTAATTCTCTTCGCTGTTTGATTCTCAACAAGAGACTTAAACTCTTTAAACTCGTTAAAGACTCCAGATTTCTTCCTGAGGAAATATATCCAAGTATTCCTCGAGAAGTCATCTATAAATGAGACATAGTACACAGATTTTCCCAATGATGGGATCGCCACAGGTCCAAAAACATCATTGTGAACTAGCTGTAAAATTCCTTCTGCCCTCATTGCACCAAAGGGGAATCTTACCCGATTTTTCTTCCCATATAGACAATGTTCACATAAATCAAAATCCAGAGAGAAGTTAGACATACCTTCAACCGTACCTTTACCATGTAGTAGTCAAAGACCCTTTTCTCCGATATGTCCCAGTCTTTGATGCCACATCATAACCTTTTCTCCAAAGACTGTAGGAGTTCTTTCTTCTTCAACTCCAATATTAGGAACAATGGAACTATTACACCCATCACTAATAGTGCTTCCTTGCAGCTTATACAGAGTTCCAAATCAAACTCCCTTCAACAACACCATTTCTCCTCGAACCATCCTGCATGTTTCCTTTTCAAATATTGTTTTTACCCCTGCATCGTCCATTTTTCTTACAAAAATTAAATTTCTAGCCAAACCTGGGATATGTAGAAAACTAGGAAGTGTTCTAATCTTTCCATCTATGAGCCTCAACTTGAATTTTCCTCGTCCTATGATTCTGGTTGTTGAATCTTCACCTAAGAAAACATTACCTCCATCATAACTTTCATATTCGTGGAACCACTCCCTGTGGGGATTCATATGAAAGGATGCACCAGAGTCAACCAACCATGCCTCATGATCTGCATGTGTGCTTGAAGAATCCAAGTACACATCCCATCCTTCTTCCTTGGAGGTCTTTTCTTCTGTAGAAGGAGATTCGTCAGATCCCTTTTTTTTCTCAACTTTGGATCTACACTGCTTCTTGTAGTGCCCTTGTTTTCCACATCTCCAACATACCTTTACAAACTTTTCGGGAGATTTAGATCTACCCTTGGACTTAGATCTCCCACTTGAGAACTTAGATCTATTTCTTTTATGGGAACATCCTCTTGCAAATAATGCGTCTATGCTCTGTCCTTCCATATTCTTCCGTCTCATCTCCTCTGACAACAAAGATGAGACCACTTCATCAAACTTTAAGGAAGTTGTATTACTACCTATGGCCACAACCAGATTATCCCACGAGTCTGGTAAAGAACAAAGTAAACTGATACTTTATCTTCATCTGAAATTTTAATCTCAACAGATACTAACTGACTTACCAAAGTATTGAAGGCATTCAAATGCTCTTCCACTGAGTCTCCATATCTCATCCTCAAGTTATACAACTTCTTTCTCAGGAATGATTTATTCACTAGGGACTTAGACTGATATAAATTCCCCAACTTATCCCATAAATCCTTGGTTGTAGCTTCCTCTAACACATTCAGTAATATTGAATCTGAGAGACACAGTCGGATTGTGCTCTTTGCTTTCCAATCCAACTTTTTCCAATCATATGTTGAAGTTCTTGTAGGTGCAGTACCTGGATCTACCGTGATCCACTGATCTCTATCCACCAATAGATCTTCCATCTTGAGCTTCCACAACTCAGAACTTTGCCCATTAAACTTCTCGATCTCCATCTTTGAATTGCTTGCCATTTCTTTTCACCTGAAAAATCAATACCATAGATCTCCCACTGCAACAAGGCTTATTACGGTCCCAAGCCAAACCCTTGACCATAAAGGCGACCCCCTAAATCCAACAAAGATCTGATACCAAATGTATATTTTAACCTTGTACAATATTAGGTAAGATTTATAAGAGCCATGGGTAATATTTATAATAGGTGGGGTTTTATAGTGAAAATAACTTTGAGACCAATGATGAGGAAACCAAAAAATTGAAAGTTGAGTATGATTTATAATATGTGGGGTTTTAGACTAAAAATATTTTGTCATGAGAGACATGGGTAAGACTTATAATAGGTGGGGTTTTAGACTGAAAATAATTTTGAGACAAATGAGACAAATGATGAGGAAACCAAAAAATTGAAAGCTGAGTAAGATTTATAATAGGTGGGGTTTTAGACTGAAAATAATATGAGGAAACCAAAAAATTGAAAGCTATTAAATTGACTCTCAAAGAATGGGCTAAGTGCTCTTACACCCCTCTAGAAATTCAAAGGGCACAACTAAAAATCTAGCTTGAAACTTTGCATTTGCAAACTTGAATCGAGGATGAGGAAATAGATAGAGATCATTAAAAAGATGAAAGTTCATTATTTTAAAAGTTACACAAATCGTTCAAAACTAAAGAAGAATTGTGGAGGCTCAAATCCCACAGTCTATGGCTGAAATTCGGGGATAAAAACACTTTTTTATTCCACAGGAAAGCAAAGGCCAAAATGACCAGAAACAATGTTAAAGAAATAACACTAGAAAATGGATAAAGAGTCAGCTCCTTGGAGAAAATAAAGGAAGCGACCAAGAATCACTTCGAGTGCCTATACTTGGAACAAAAAGGGGCTAATCCAAGTATTATTTACCTAATGTTGGAACAAATCCCCTCGGTCATCTCCTAAGAAGAAAATGTTGTTTTAATGAATATAATTGAGAGATCTGAAATTATTAATGCAATTTGACATTTCGCCCCGGACAAATCTCCAAGCCCTTTTGAATTTACTATCCATTTTTTATAACCCACTGACACATAATAAAAATGAACTTAAAACAAATTCCACAATATGTTAAAAAATCCTTTAGACTTGGTAGCAATACAAATTATTCATTCTTATCTCTCATTCCTAAAGAGGTTATATCCCTTTTTTTCTAGGTTCCATCCAATATTGCTATGTAACTCCTATAAAATCTTACAAAGATAATATAAAACATGTTTAAAAAGGTTTTAAACAAGATAATTTATGACAATCAAGAAGGATTTATGAAAAAGATTCAATTATGGATAACATAATCATGGTGTAGAAAGCTATTCGTTCAAGTTGAGAGAACAAAGACAAGGAAATGCTTATTAAAATTGACATGGCCAATGCCTTTGACATGGTAAGACACTATTTTTTATTTGATGTTTTAATTAAGTTTGATTTCCTTTCTTTTTTTATTAGATAGGTCTCTTCTTGCATAAGTGATCCATAGATCGCTCCCTTAGTTAATGGGAGTACCATCTCCTTCTTCAAGGGAAGCCAAGGGTTGCGACAAGGTTGTCCATTCTATCATCTTATGTACATCATCATGGATGGTTTTTTGAGCAAAAAGTTGGAAGTAGAAAGGATGTCAAGAAATTTCCAAGGAATCAAATTGGTTAGGGGAATTAAAAGATTGAATCATTCTGAGTTCGCAGATGACACTCTTTTGTTGTTGGGAGGTGCTTCCACCATTATAGTAGAGAGATTTAAATTTATTTTGGATCTTTTCATAAATGCATAAGGTAGAAAGATCAACAACCATACAAGTTATATTTTTGGTTGGAAATCAAGCCCCCGTCTCCTCCGTGCTATTTTTAGAATTTTGTTGTTCCTTGCCAAGAAATTTGGACCTCAACAAAGTTACCGACTTACTGAAAACTATGACCTCAAAACAAGAACTCTAGCTCTTAATACCCATGTGTTTGCATCAAAATCACCAAAATCAATCCCCAAATCAAAAGGTGGTGCTACTAGTAGAACATTTTTTTTTGAGGTTAGAATTACAATAATTTTCCACCATGTCTGTAAATCCCTGTAAAATTGCAAACAAAAATATTAAAAATAAACCTCAAATCAAAAAGTTTGGCTTGGCAACACCTTTTATTTTTATTTTTGAGGTTAGAATTATAACAATTTTCCACCATGGCTAAATCCCTGTAAAATTGCAAACACAAATATTAAAATCGACCCTTGAATAAAAAAATAGTGCTCACGGTATCACCTCTTTTTTTTTCAAGGTCAAAATTACAACCTGTTTGAAATTGTAGTCTAGACAACCAATGTCCTTCAGAACAAAATCCTTAAAATCGACCTTCAAAACGAACACCAGTGCTAGGGATAACAACTTCTTTTTCCTAGAGTTAACATTACAACTTGTTTGAAATTGTGGCCTTTACAAATAGCACGTTCATTTAAAAAAAAAATCTAAAAGATAAAAAAATCATGTTTAAAAAAATATCAAGTTTATATATATATATATATATATATATATATATATATATATATAACTTAAGTAAAAATACATTTTTGTTTTTATTTTAAAGAAAATATAAATTAGAGAAAATAAATTTATAACTTTAAAAATAAAATATAATTAAAAAAATACAAAATTTATAAAATATATTAAAAATTTAAAAACCAAAAAAATATACATAATTTTTTAAATTTAAAACGAAATTGATTCAAAAAACAATTCAATTTTTTTTAAATAATAAAAAAATTATAAAAACATAAATAAAAAAAAATTAACAAAATTAAAAAAAAAAAAATCTCCTGGCTTGCCCACCCGCCAGTATCCACTAGGCGACAACCTCCCTTGGGAGCTGAAAAGAGGAGAAGTTTTTGGGGGAGGGGGGATGGCGATTCCTGGAATCACCCTTCCCCCATTTCACTTCCAAATGCAAGTGAAATATTTTTCCTTTAAATGATTTTAAATTTGCATTTTCTTAAAATTTGTGTCCTTTTTATTTATTTTTAAATGATTTTAA
>ML853104.1:5910-24314 GCA_009831015.1 Picea engelmannii | reverse complement strand
AGTCTAATATGGCATGGTGTTGGTCCAACCAATATATACCAATTAGGAAATCATATGATCCCAAAGGAAGGATGCTCAAATTTGCCTTGGTACTCAATCCATTCATGCCCACTAGACATGATTTAACCAACTCAACAACCTTTCTCTTGGCTCCTGTAGCCAATTGCACCAACCAAGATTTCCCATGTTTGTTTCTTGGTAATTGAAATCTTTCCACTACCTTAGGATCTATATAGCTATGGCTAGCCCCCGAATCATATATAATAGTAAAGGCATGGTTATTGAGCATACATTCGTCTTCAATCATGTGTGATTGAACTCAGCTTGCTTGTTGTATAGGGATGCATAGATCCTTGGTACTATTTCACCCATGTCCTCCACTATTTCTACTTGTTGAACATTGTGAACAGCTCTCACCTTGTCCTTTATGTTAGGGAAATATCTATACTTATGATCTCCATTACAGCCCTAACATAGAATAGGTGTCTACCTTGGCCTTTTCCCACCTATTTCAGCCATCATGGGCTCCCTCAAAATTCATTGTCCTTGAGGACTATTTCTGAAAAATGGTGGCTTGCTCCCCTTCTTCCTCTGCTCCTTAAACTTCCACTTGTCTTCCCAAGCTCTTTGGAAAATAGTATTTCCCCTATGTTGATTATATAAACATTTTTCCTTCCTTATGGTTTCTTCCATAGTTTTAGGATCATCATACTGTATTTTGTCACTGATAAAAGATGGCATCCCACTCAAATATCTATGGATCTTGATTATCTCATCCTTAATGAAAGGAACATAATTCAACGGCTCTAGAAATATCCTTTCATATTCATCTATAGTCATGTTGCCCAATTTAAGTTCAAAGAAATATTTCATCTTCTTGTCATAGTATCCCTTGGTTAAGTACTTTTTTTCAAAATATTTCTTGAATTCCTTCCATGTGGCATCCTTCTCTCCGATGTGTTTCACTTGCACAAGCTGATCCCACCCCATGGATCCCTTTCCTTTCAGCTGATAGATTTCAATTCTTCCTTCTGAATGAGAGGAATAGTTATGCAATTGGAAATATTTCCTCAAGTAGCCATGTCTCAGCCTCTTCATCTTTCTAGTGCTCTCCATCAAAAGTAGGAGGTTTCATATTATTTATTTCACCCTTCAGTTCATCCACTTTATATATCATATGCTCTCTGGTAGGAGATGGACTTGAACTGTTGTGTGGCCTCCTTTTGGAATGCTTTTGAAAGTGTTGGTGATATTTGTGACCACTTATTTATCTTCTTTCCTCAGCAGTGGAACTATGGCTCCCTGATTTGTTGGATCCACTTTCCTTATCCAACTTCTTTTCAATTCTTTCCAGGCTCCGAGTTAACTTCATATTGAAGTATTCTTGTTTCTTCTTGTATTTCTTAAGCCTTTTGTTATCTGCCTAATGAATTTGGACATCTTTTTGAAACAATTTAATGATTTTCATCATGCTCACATCTTTATCTATTTCTTCTCCATGCCCATTCGAGTTTTTTCCTTCAACTCCCAAATGGAAATCCATTCCACTAACTTCATCCTCCGGACTGTAAGTCTCATGTGCCTCCTCCATTTATCTTCACTATGTGACAATCCTATTCGGTTATAACAATTGCTAACTCTGCAAAATGTGCAGTCAATGGAATTTTGTCAGGCTATCAGTCTTTAATAATTTTCTAGAATAACTTAAACAATATGACTCAACAAAAGAATATTAGACTCCATTTTCTGTGGGTATTTGGTCGATCAAGAATCCCCACGGCTCTATCTTTGAGCCCTGTTATGTTTTAAAATTCATTTTCGGGTGCTAGCCCCTTTTTCTTCAACCCTTAACTTGCATGTGACCATGGTTGTGACCAAGTGCTAATAGTTGGGTGCTTATCCAAAGCCTTGAAAATCTGGTATCGAGATCTTCGGGGATTTCCCTTTTCACACATCACAAACATCACAGAACATTGAACTGGAGAACTTGTGAAGGACAGTGGATCTACAGTCCACATTCCCTATTTGGTCTACGGTGGATATGAGCTCCAGGACTCCGGGATTCGACAGTTTCCAAAGCACATCACAACAAATCTCCAAGAGTGTCGCATTGGAGAACTTGTGAAGTGGGGTAGATCAACGATCCTTGGATTCTCAGCATCCAACGAATAATATTTACTACGAAACTTCGGGCTTCGGGAGTTCTATATTGTCCATACTCTCAATCCTTTTGGAGTGCCAAGTCTATGGACTACTGCAGTTATTTCCAAGTACAAAGTCATGTGACACCTGGCATGCCCTGGGGAGATCCACGTCACCTAGGTGACATCATCATTCCATGTCACATCTATTTCTTTGAGACTTTCTCACTGCTGGACTTTGGAGCTTCGAGGTTTTGGGACTTTGGAGATTTAGGGTTCCGAGACTTTGGGGGATTTCACATATGCACACCCAAAAACTCCCAAACAATGAATCTCTGAAATACTTCCACGTCACCCCTGGTGACATCATCATGTCACATCACTTTGACGCTATGGGACTTTGGGTATTTATTCCTCCCACTCAATCATGAACCATTTCTTCTAGAGTGTCAAGTCCCTGGATCTTGGGATCTGACACCATGCTTCCCTATGACCAATGGTTGATATTAATTCTAGCCTTTGGGAGTTCTTTACTCAATGCTAACTGTAACACCTTTCCTCTGGAGTACGAAGTCTCTGGACTTCACGATATGGCACCACAAATCTACTAGGGTCAAGTTATCGTGGGCCCATTCTAGTTAAATTATTTGCCAGGTTTTAACTACTTTATGTATTCATCGGGGGCCCCACTACCCATGCTCGATAGGAGTTCCACGTGGAGAAATACTAGAAGCGGACATGTGGACCAATATGACGGGTGACATGTGTCACGTTCTAAATGGAATTTCTATCTTCCAAAGTTTCTTACCCCAATGACATGTGGCACATATCCCATGTATCCATGACATCCCTGGTGACATCAGCAAGCCAAGTCACTTCGAGACTTCAGGATTTAGGGCTTCGAGAGATTTTACACTTGCACACTCTAATTCTCATGAATCTGAACTCCCAAACTTTCTTACCTTTTGGGTTCCACATAGTACAACTATCAAAAATTAAAGTGGTGGCATGTGGCATGTCTAGGAAAGGTCCACATCACCACAGGCGATGTCATCATGCCACACCACTTCTGTTCTTCAACTTTGGAACTTTTGGCTTCGGGGCTTTGGTAGATTCCACACTAGCACACTCCAATTCTCCCAAATTCCAAACTCCCGAACAAGATGATCTTCTAATAGGTGTCCCCTTTTATGAATGGTCTGGATTAAATACGGACTTTGGGACTTCGGAAGTTTTCTCCTTAGAACACGTTTCTTCTCCCGAATGATGAATTTCTGAACAGCTGTGAGATCTACGACTCACAACCACCCGTGCACAGATCTTATGGCTGAGATTTGTTTTTCACCACTGCACCTTACCTTCTTCTCTTGGCTTGATCTAATGGTTATGATCTGTCTTCGTCCAAAAACGACGGTCTATCACTTCTCCCCGGATTTACAATGTAGATCCACTCTGAGACTCAAAACTTCAGGCTTCGAACCCTTTTTATATATAACACATAGACTTCTTCGAATTTGCAAAGTCCAAAGGAATTGGAGGTTAACTCTCATGCACTGTTTTCCATATCTAACGGTTGGAAAAAGTTGGCATTTCCCCTGTGCATATCTTATGCCCCAAATTTAAACCTTGCTACCCAACACAATGTTTTTTGTGGCTTCTTTCTCTGTTTCCATTCCATAAGCCAGTATACCTCCTGAGCTTCATAACATGGCCAAGGTATTCTCTTGGCACCCAGGGGGCGCTCTTAACTCATATTTTGTTCATTTTGACAACAATTCACTCTGAAAATTTTGTTTCATTAACCACTTCCACAACCCATCCAGGATCAGTGTTGAAACCATGGACTTTGATACCAATTTGTAATGTCCCTAGCCACCAACAGGTCAGGCAACATCACAGAGTAAACATATTTCTTCTCTGATACCAATTTGTAACGTCCCCAGCCACCAACAAGTCGGGCAATGTCACGGAGTAAACATATTTCTACTCTGATACCAATTTGTAATGTCCCCATCCACCAACAGGTCGGGCCATTCTACTCCAGACAAAGATATTTTTGCGGAATTATTCACATATAAACTTAACAGGAAATGAAAGAGATAATATGGAAACATACATGCAACGAAACACATGATATTATTACAATAAATATAGACATGCACTTAAATACATCAATTAACCATTACGCACATAAAAGATACTTATCTCTTAATTGATGTACACCAACTTCATGCATACCTTCCATGAACCTCCCAGCCTTAGACCACACTTCTCATCACTCTCAACAGTGGGTCACCCTTGGGTTGGGACTAACCTCCACCAGGAAAGGGATTCCTAGGCTAGGAAGGGAAAATAGGAAGTTCCATAGTACAACAAGAAGGATTTTCTCCAAGGATCCACTTACACCCATAGCTCACGGACTCTCATTCCCCACATGCATGTCCCACCCCAGGAGTATACACCTTCACTGTCCCATAGTCCATCGGTTGCTTCACCTCCCTTTCTGAGGCTTCAACAACAGGTCGGATCAGGAATTCTCATATCTTTGTAGTTGTTATTGGACTCCCTCCAGGAGAACTCACTTCCCCAACACACTCTCTCACCTAGAGAGAGTTGATCACAGGCCTGACAACCTGCTTCTTCACTCTCGCTCATAGATAACCAGCAATAGCTCTAGTGAATCCCTTCATAATTCAACTAAGGTACAGGAATGTCTGTCATTTCAGAAAATCATAGGATATGGCTCAATGGCAACAGGTTCCAGAGGTTTATGTGTTCTTATTAGTGTGTGCAAGTTTCAGAGATTGGAGAGGTCAACAAAGGAGGGACAAAAATGGTTATTTATGTGAATGCTCAGTCTTAGTACCTACGTGAGTGGGGAGCATGGAGAGAATGGTGAGTGAACCCCTACAATGACGGATTTCCCCCCATAAAATTACATGCACCCAGGTTGACACATGGATATCTTGGGAGATCCTCCCTCTCCACTTGGAGTTTGTTCCCTTTTTCCAGAGGAACTTAGGTTGTCATGGTTTATTTCCCAACTTTATCATTTTAAGGAAATACATTATAATATTCCCTTGGTTTAAGCCCTCAATATTAGCCCCTTTCTCCTAGCCTCTCATCCCCCTTCCCTTACCTATCCTAGTGGAGATTAGTCCCCCATAAATATTTCTTCATGGTCTGTCTAAACGTAGAGATGTTGTTATATTAATAATATGAATATTTACATGTACAGAAGAGGCTCTTGGCCTTTAACATCTATGTTCTCTGGCCTAATAAACACATAATCCTACCATCTTATAATTACTTGGCTCACCAACCTACAAAACATGTTACATTCATAATTACAATCGGGGCTCAGCCTTGGGATATTACATCATGACACAGAAGAATGTCCTACACTAATGGGGAAGATCTAGGAAAAGAGAAATCAAAACAATCAGAATGTTCAATGGATTTCAGCAAAAGCAATGAATGAAGGAATAAACATCAACATAGTTACATGGGGACACAGTACGACCAGAGCCAACACAACACTAATGGGTGACAGAAGAATGTCAACCCGAAGAAGAAGTTTGATGCGCAGAATGAAAAGGATATATTCAAGCAGGCTAGACAAGAATTCATGAAGCCATACATTGCATCGACATCAACCACGTAGAAAAATAAGGAAGTACCAGAATACAATATGCCTCCATCGTTGGATCACACTAAAGAAGCATAGCCCTTGGGACAAGTAAGTACGATTAATTTTTTTTTGCAATCCTCTGTCAAACTACTAAATGATCCATCCTCTATTAAAGTATTACAAAATATGCTAGAAATATGTAGCATAGAGGCAGAAGGAAAGCTAGAACAGGAAACATTTAATCATTTGCATACAAGGAGGAGAACAAACAGAGAATTCAGATTCAACGCTAACATTGGATATTTCAACATGGGAGATATTATACTGGATTTGGGGTCTGAAGTAAATGTGATACCCAAGAAGACATGGTAATGTATGGGAGAACCCACATTAGGATATTCACCTATTCAGCTAAAACTAGCAAATCAACCCAAAGTTCTACCAATTGGAAGACTAAAAGGAGTGACAGTAGATCTGGATGGAGTGCATACTAAATCCAATTTTGAAGTAATAGAGATAGTAGATGGTACAACACCTTATCCGGCATTACTTGCTTGGATTGAGAATTTATAATCAGGCCACAATCAACTTAAAGATGAGGAATATGACATTCAAGTCAATAGAATATAGATTCATTGTGACATTGGACCCATCAGAAGGGGAAAGGTTTGTAGAACCTACTTGCTTAAACCTGGAGGAAATTAACTAGTTGTAAAAAAAAACCGCGCAAGAAGAAGATTATGTGAACCCAACTACATATGGGGTACTCATTTGAAGAAGAATCACCTCATGTGCATCATACTCAAATACGGGTGTAGAGAATTGGTAGCATAGGTTACACGAAGTATCCACAAGAAGATGTGCAAGAATAGACTGCGCAGTAAGATGGGTAGGAACGGAGATAAGGGAACCTCCCAGCTTCCATGGGGTGAATGACTTAGAAGCATTCTTAACATGGTATGAGGATGAAGTGTTAGAAAATTAGAGGCTCTTATCCCTAGATATAGAACTCAATGCAACACCTGCCAAATGGTGGGGTGCGCAAAAAGAAACAGTGAAGGACTGGTACCAATGTAAGTGGTTACTGCGCATTAGGTTTGGCACAGAACAGGGAAGCAACCAACTACAGAAATATGACAGACAGGGGGCACCAACAGAAAATTTGGAGAAGTGCAGAGCACTATGGAGGATGAAACCACTGGAGGAATGGCCTCATCATTTTGTTCACACATTAGAAGGGATTCCAGCAAACTGGTATATAGACCAAGAATTGCGCAGAGGAACTACAAATTGGACAGTATTACAGCAAAAATTTACAGTCACTTTCTCATTTGAGCATGAGAACCCAACATAGAATTATAACTTAAACAAATCAGAGGGGCGATATTCATTAAATAACTAGAATTTGAACTCATGACAAAAGAACAACAACAAAACAAACAGACAGTAAAAGAACTATTTTCATGCTACCATGTGCAGAAAGAACCACCAGATGAAGAGGATCTGCGAAACATTCAGATTGCAG
This sequence comes from Picea engelmannii, assembly GCA_009831015.1. Lineage (NCBI taxonomy): Eukaryota > Viridiplantae > Streptophyta > Pinopsida > Pinales > Pinaceae > Picea > Picea engelmannii. Next base: position 17,017 of record ML853104.1, on the reverse strand, counting down.
AATTTGAAGGTGAAAGAGAAGTGGAAGGTCCACCCCTGGAATCAGAAGTATTTTTTGTGTCAATCATGGTGAAGAGAGTCAACATTGGGACAGTTGAGAATCCCAAAATGGCCAGCATTGGAGATTACTAGGATGAGCAAACAGTGGAAAGCATAACATAGTTATTACACGAGTATAACGACATGTTCCCAACAACGTTCACAGAAATGAAAGGAATAGCAGGAGAGCTAGATGAAATGAAGATACCTCTTATATATGAGGCAAGTCCAATCAGACAGAGACCATACAAACTAAACCCTATATATAAGCAAAAACTCAAAGCCGAAATTGATAGGATGTTGGAGGATGGGATCATAGAACCTGTAGAGGAATCTGAATGGGTAAGCCCTATGGTAGTTCAAGAGAAACAATAGGGAGGAATAAGGATATGTTTCAATATGAGGAAGTTGAATGATGCATGCCTACATGACCCATTCCCTACTCCTTTCACATATGAGGTGTTGGAGAATGTAGGAGGAGAGGAAGCTTATTTATTCATTGATGGATTCTCAAGATTCCATCAGATCAAGATAGCCCTGGAATATAGATACAAGAAATTTTTCCATAGAATGGGGATCCTAACAGTACACATTCATGTCATTTGGACTGAAGAATGCACCAGCAATATTTTCCAGAGTAGTCATAGTTACATTTAAAGAAATCATCCACTAGTTTCTAGAGGTATATTTGGATGATTGGACAGTCTATAGTCTGTTGAAATACCATGTAGGGGTGTTGAGGCTAATGTTAGAAAGATGCAGGCAGTGTCAGATATCGTTAAACATCAAGAAGTGCATCTTCAGAACACCCTTTGGGATACTATTGGGCCATATAGTATGCAAACCAGGCTTGCTGGTAGATCTTGCCAAGATTGCAGTAATTATTAATATACCACCACCAAAATCATTACATTAGTTAAGAGAAACATTGGGACACACAGGATACTACAGGAAATTTATAAAAGGGTATGTGAATATCATTGTGCCAATGGAAAAATTGTTAAGAAAAGACAACAAGCTTCAGTGGAATGAGGATTGTTAGCACTGATTGGACACCCTGAAAGAGAATATGGTAACTGCACCAATACTAGTATTCTCGGATTGGGAAAAGACATTCCATGTGCATGTAGATGCATCATCCATATCACTTGGAGCTATTTTGGAGCATCCAGGAGAAAGAGAATTAGACCATCCTATAGCATTCGCTAGCAGAAAAATGTCAGAATTGGCACAGAATTTCAATACCACAGAGAGAGAAGGCTTAGATATGGTATACGCGCTTCAAAAGTTTAGGCATTACTTATTGGGAAAACATTTCAATATATTTATAGACCAGTCATCTCTCAAATACCTCGTCAACAAGCCAGTGTTGGGGGGAAGAATTTGTAGATGGTTATTGTTGTTCCAGGAATTTGACTTCGAAGTGATAGTCAAACCAGGGAAGTTGAATGCAAGACCTTATCACCTATCAAGGATCACTAGTGGAGAGGAACATATGAATCTAGAAGACAACTTTCCTGATGCACAGTTATTTTTAGTCCAAGTAGTTGATGAATATTCTGTAGACATCATTCAATACTTGAGTACAGGGACTAGGCCATAAGAATTCAACATCGTGCAGAAGAAAATTCTGGTAGTCAAAGTTGCAGACTATCAATTGATCGCAAGACACTTATACAAGATGGGTGCAAATAGCATCTTAAGAAGATGTGTACTAGAACATGAAATACCTAGGATTTTAGCATAAGCCCATGAGGGAATAGAAGGAGGAAATTATGCAGGAAAAGATACCACACAGAAGGTATTACACGCAGGACTATGGCGGCCGACTATTCACAGAGATTCAAAGGAATAATGCTCGAGATGTGATGTATGTCATAGGGTAGGTAAACCGAATAGAAGGGACAAGATTCCCCTGAGACCATAAGTAACCTTGTAGGTATTCAAAAAGTGGGCAATAGATTTTGTGGCAACAATTAACCCACCAGCAAAAATGTTAGGATCCATGTACATTATTACTCTGACAGAGTGCTTAACAAGATGGGTAGAAGCAGCACAAGTAAAAGATTGCATTGCAATGAAAGCCGCACACTTCTTGTTTGAGAAAGTGATCACTAAATTTGGATGCCCAAGGATTTTTATGAGTGACCAAAGCACTCACTTCATTAATATCACTATTCATGTGATGATTGAGGAGTTTGAAGTTTATCATCAAAAGAGTACACCATATCACCCTCAAGCAAATGGAACAGTGGAAGCCCTTAATAAGATCCTTGAAAATGCATTGACAAAGATATCGAATGTCAATAGGGATGATTGGGACTTGAAGATACTAGTAGTACTGTGGGCATACAAGACCACATGAGAAAAATTGACATGGCATACACCGTTCATACTGGTGTATGGACAAGAAGCATTGGTGCCACTAGAATTTATAGTACCTAGTCTGCATGTAGTAGCAATTACAAACATGACAGAGCGAGGTGCAGTTCAAGAAAAGATAATTCAATTGATGATCATGGAAGAATATAGGATTCTAGCATGGTTTCACAAAGAAGTACAGAAAGAAAGGGACAAATCTTGGCATGATAGACATATCAAGAGAAAAAATTTCAAGGAGGGAGACTTAGTCTTGGTGTACGATAGTACATCTCTTCAACACCCGAGAAAAATCAGAATGCATTGGTTAGGACCATATGAAGTAAATACTGTCACAGATGGGGGAGCTATACAATTGAAGGAATTGGGAGGAAAAAAACTCAGAGGGATGATCAATGGGAGTCTACTGAAGATATATAGGGATAGTTGACCTCCTAACACTTAAAAAAAAATAGAAGACCACGCAGCAACAGAGGGGTTACCATGTCCAACATCAAAACATGGAAACCAGCTAAAAGAGGAGTAGCATGTTGAAAAGATAATTTTCACGTGCACTTGGAACAGCTAGCGCGACGAAGAAAGGACCAACAATCAGAAAAAGGAGGAAAATGAAAAAATGGTAGGTACGAAAAATACGTGCCAATTGACAGCATCCATAAAAATTAAATGTCAAGAATGATTGATGGGATGACGCATTAATCAGAGCAACTGGCGATGTCAATAGAATTCAAATGAAATAATGTGGGAAGTGCCAATTCATTTAAAACGCAACTGGGTTAATGTCTCTGAGAAGTTTCACACGATTCCTATATAAGGCAAGCACGCAGGTATAGGAAGGGTTATTGTGAAATTGAGAAAATCACAGAGTGACAGAGTATACAGATCAGAGAACGAGGTTGCAGGAGTTACAGAACAAACGAAGCTCGACGAAGACCATTTGAACCACCATGGCACTGCCCAAGATAGGAGCATCGATCCATGCCTATAGATGACCTCGAAGCAACCTTAGAGCACCTCAACAGCCACAAGGAAACGAACAACAACCACCTCATCCTATGAAATTCATCAACTTGGATGAAATCTCATCACCCAATATGGAACCAGAGAGCCCCACACTAGTGGTGAGGGAAACCCACCAAACAGCAATAGTGGGCATGGATATCGATATGCTAGAAGTAGGACAGGACCAGCAGACCGAGGACACAGGAAACCTTTTGCACCCTAAAAACCCTGAAGAAGCCCTGAGGGTTAATGGGACAGTCCCGAACAAGACAGAAACGGTCGTGCCAGAAAGGTTACACACAGCAGCACTGGATCAGCCATAGGAGGGCATGGTAGAATATGTCACTGGACAGCTAGAGGAATATACATAGGAGAGAACAATGGATGTTGGAACCTCGAGTCACCCACCATAGCGGAAGGGCAAGCATCCAGTGGCAAGATCACTACGGAGGTAGGCTATAACAACCATAGTATTAACGCGCATTCTGGAAGGGGTGTGTGTCGCAGCTAACCTATTAGGACACATGGAAAAAATAAGGTACTTGGATCACATTGCGACCGACATAGATAAGTTTCTAGAGTTTTCAAAGAAAGTGTACCTAGATACCATCAGTATAGGACACTTCGGAAAACTAATTAACCAACCAAAATAGTGGGTAGTCAGACTAGCCAATGCTGGGATTCTAATCCTGTTGGAGATCCTGCACTTTGGAAGGGGTCATGACGTAAACAAATACTTCTAGCAGCTAATGGAAGTTACCCATGGAGGGTACCTATGGGTGGAAAAGCATGTTTCAATAAATGTAGAGTTCATTGTGTATATTACAGGGATAACATATCAGGGGGAGACACCCGTGCAATTCCTCAATGACAAAACGAAGGAGAATGCATTGGCCGAGGAAATGAAGAAGACATATGGAATAGAAAGAGGGTCATGAAGAATCATAACTAAGCGCATTAGTGATGAAAAAACTAGGTTGGCCACAAAACTCATGGCTTGCAAGTTTCTCAGGAAGTGTCGCAAGGAGGAAGTCCCTGTCAGGGTCATCGCAGCAGCAGCATGGTGTGTGGAGGGAAATATACTTAGCTGGGGCCCGTACTTGTAGAACCTATTCGTGGAAGATTGCAAGGACGTGCATGACCTTGGGACAGAATTTCACTATTCCTGGCTACTCATCCTGATCGCCTTGGTCAGATGGAGGGATCCTAAATACACATTTTTTCAATAGATCCACTCATTTCCACACAGCGAGATACCTACAATTGGGGAGCACTTCAGACCCTAAAAACAAAAGTGTAAATGTAGGCATGTTCATAGAGTATTACAACGACCTGCAGGAAAACATTGCCAACATTTGGCGGGTAACACCAGAAGTGGTCACGCAATATCAGGACATAGCCAACTTTAAAGCGACCAGACATGGAGTATGGATCCAAGCATGAAAGGATCCCTATAATGAATGGATACAACTGAGGTATTGCGTCAAGGAAGAGGACCTAGAGATGGCCATCAGGGATTGGAAATATGACTGGAGAGTTCCAGTTCTAAATCAAAAGATTTCCATGAACAAGGAGGTTGATGTAGGGCAAGAACAGACACCTACAAGAGACAAAATGGCACCCAAGAAGCCAAAGCCAAGACAAAATCCATCACAATAGAAGAAAGGGGGTGCTTCAAAGAAAGTTACCCAGGAGGGGAAGAAGAACAACACCCAGGCATCACCGAAACAGGAAAAATATATTGAGACAACACAAGGGACCACGTAAAGTGCTACTCAACAAGAGCAAGTCTAGAACAAGAGGCGAATCATACAAACTAGAGGGGCGTTCAAGAAAACTAAGGCACACAAAATGCCACTGAAATATACAATCACTGAGGATGATGTGGACCTCGTGGCCCAAATGGTTCAGGACCAAACAACGAAGGATTTTGATGAAGCCCAGCATCAAAGGGACAGGATCTAGGAAGAGTTGGTCAACATGAGGCAGCTCCTAGAGTAGATCAGAAAAATGCAGAGGGTGGGAAAATGGATAGAGTCAGTCCCCGCAACATCACAGATAGGAGCCAAGGCTTGGTCGAGCGAGTAGGATATGATCCAGATGATATCACAGGTAAGCTCGACTTTTCACGTTACACCCAGCATGCTACGCATGGATGAAATTGTGGGCCAGACACCATTGAAATATCTGGCACAAATATAGTTGGAACTGGGGTAGATACCAACCAAGTCACTATATAAATTGAAATTCAGCATTGTGCAGGAGGTACAGTCATGCGCACGCGCAGACACAGCAGAATAGCAGCAGACAAAGGACAGCAGAGAAGTGTTGGATTTGGTTCTCGAGTAGGTCAGGCTCGAGACCAAAGATGAGAAATATTGCGTCGATAGTATTGAACAGGGATTGGTTGTAGCATATGACAAAATTCCAAAAAGCACGCAAACAGAAGAGCCAGGACTATGCAAACAATTGATCATATTGTGCAAACAATCGATCAATACAGGTAGGACATCGAGAACCTCTGGGAACAACTCATCCCTTCCACTCCTCTGGAGGTAAAGGAGTAGAGGAAGCAGGAAGAAATAGGGAATATGGAGGAAATGGAACAACAAGTCAGCGCAGCTATCAACTTGTTTGATAAAGTAGCAAATCTATGGACAAAGTTGTAGGAGGATCAATAGGTCCAGTAGTGGGACCAGGAAGAGGAAAAGATAAGAGTAGTTGTCTAGTGCCTCAATAAGAGGCAGAAGACGATGTAGATCATTGAGCACCTCAAAGGAGTACAGGATATGAAGAAGATGCAAGCAGAACTCATAGCCACGTAGGCACAGAAGAAGGAGAGGCAAGCTCAAATGGAACCTCTTCAAGATCTAGCAGCGGAGGTCATTACGCGGGAGGAAGAGGCAAAGAATAACATGGCACAAAATCAGTAAGAATGCGCAGAGATGGTCAGTGAGGAGATTACAGCGCAATTATTGGACACACTCAGAGAAAAGACTTTGCAAGCTCAAACACAAGAACAAGAATTCTCAAACAAGTTCCAAACTCTCTCAGGAGCGGTTAAGGAAGTGCACAAAGTTTAGATGGCTCGAGACGAGCCACATATCATTGTTGGGGGCCTATTGGATGAAGGCCTGGTTAGGAGAAAAGGCTATTTTTGGAAAGAGAAGCTTGAACGGAGGAAAGGACAACTGGAAGGAAAAGAAGCATGTGTAAGGGAAGCAGGTGAGGCATGCATGCAAGGAAGACCTAACGACACTAGGGTTAGGGTTTTTTTAATGTATTGTAATGGTTGATGAGACAAAAATATAAATAGGTAGTAATTATAAGAAGGGAGGGAGAGATAGCAGAGAGATATCGAACGAAAGGCAAGTCGACCAAGGAAGAGAGATTTGTAAGAATTGTATGAGTCAATAAGATGGTGAGCTAGGGAAGTAGTGAGCAGATCGATCCTGATGGTTAGATCATAGAATGAGGAGCTTGGTATGATCTAGTCTACCTTAGAGGGGTCGAGAAGACTATAGAAGAGATTAAGACATAATATTGTAAACACACGCAACGTGACATATTACTGAACCATAATAAAGAGCTTAAGATCTTGATCTTTGTGGATGTAGCCCAGGAGGGCATGAACCACGATAACACCTATGTTATGTGACTGAATGTATGTGTCTTTATTGTTGTAAATTGTCAATGTTAGATGAATGAATTAACTAGTTAGATCTGGTATTTCTCATGCATGAACATCATGACTTCTATATTTATACGTTAAACTCAATGAATAAGGATTACAAAGTACAACCACAAATATCCACTCATTCATAGGTTGCAAAAAACTGTGTATTGCAACCACCCATAGAGCTATCTTGGGTGAGACTGCACAATACACCCTATGTGTTGCGTTTCCTTCTAGTCTACCAGAGGGGCCGATAATTTTAGAGGGATTTTGTTGGGATCTTATCAAATCTGAACCAGGTTCAATCTATGATAGTAAGGTAGGATCAAAATAACCCATAAATAATCCTAAGTAGTAAAGTAGAGACATAAAATACCAACAAAGGGTCAAAATCCAACAAGTATCCACAACATCATCATGTTCATCATCTCCTTCAGTATCATACACTAGAGGGTCTTCAAAATTGACAAAGTAATATTTATGCTTATCCTATTCCAATGGAAGACAAAGGGTTTCATTACTTGTAAAGTCAAAAAAACACATTTTTCTAGCATCAAAACATAGAAATTTTTCATTCATTTATTCCCTATCTTTATCACAATGATGACCAAAATTTCAATTGTCACATTCATGAGATCGAGTGAAGGTGAGTTATATTTTATGGATAAGAACAATCATAGCATTTCTTAGACTGGGAACAAAGGTAGGAAAATTCTCTTCCATGATTGCTTCCCCAACACAACCTGACCTATTGACTTGCACAATCTCAAATTTTTCTTCTAGGAATAGAATATCAGAGTTATCACTATTTTCAAAAAGTTTCTCCTTGTCCTTATTGGATTCTCTAAATGGATTCATGTTTGTAGCATTATTTTCAATGGGGTATCCACCATTTCCATCATAAAAATCATATCCATCAGTCCCCAAAATAATGATACTCTCATCACCACAAATATTTTCTGTAGTGCTATCATCATAGTCTTCATGGTGGCCAAACACATTTTCACCTAGTTAAGTAATTGCAGTAGAATCCTATGTATGGGTGCTAGAAATAAGGACCATAAACTACTCTTCCTCCAAAATAAAACTTGAAAAATTACTTAGCCCCAAATTTGGCGCCTTTTTGTCATACCCATTCTCCATATCATAAATAGTGGGTTTTTAAAAAATCATTGTGTAATGTCTATGGTTATTTCGTTCCAAAATTAGAGGAAAACTTGATTTGAGAAAAAAAACACTAGGAATTCCAAGAGTCATATAACATGCATAGCTTGAATGAGATCGATTGTTGGCTTCTTCGGAGTTCTTCTCAAAATTCTCTTCAATGGTGGCTTCATACACATGTACTTTCCCAATACTACTTTGTTTTGTTATTGCATTGAGACTGTCAATGACACCGGAAGAAATTACATTATTATCTTCCTGGAATCCACTAATAAATTCCACCTAAACATGTGTTTCATCCCTAAGCTCAAAACTTTCTTTGCAATCATATTTTTCAACTTTTGGGTATGGATCATATTACACATATTGAAAAATAATTTTTCAACCATAAGTAACATTTATTTCATAGAGGTATTATGACCCAAATTCAAATGTATCATGTTACACATGTTATGGTTTCATATTGTAATTAACATGATTATCATCATGAACATAGGTATGTTTTCCTCATTGATAAGATTATAGAACATGTTCACATCACAATTGTTGTTATGTAGGTGACATTGTATCTCTCTCCAAGGTTGGGTTACCTTCAACAAGGCTCCCAATACCTACAATATATTGAATATATTTTTCATAATTAAAAAACCCCTTTTATGAATGAACTTGATAAGATATTGGTCAACAAGGTGAATCCCCGGTGATCCTTATGATTATTTAAGATGTGTATGATGGTATCTATAATCATAAAAGTTTACAATGTTAGAAATGATGACATTTGATTCAATGGTGTATAGGTCTACTAAGTGAAACATGACATTTGCATGGTATTTTTAAAATTTGGGACATTTTTCTTCCATTTATCTATATAATTAGCTCATACTTTTTTTCATTAGTAGTGCACACAGAGTAATCAATCAAGAAATTGTTTCTTTGCTTGAAACTTCTTGCTCTTCCCATAGCTAGTTTTCATCGAAGTTGAAATTCTTGCATTTAATTTTCCTCTTGCATGGTTTAAAGAGTCAAGTTGAAATGCCATCAATTTCACAACCACTCTATTGAGTAACAACAACGTAAAATAAAGTTCTAATTAAAGTTTATCTAGCAACTTTTCTAGGGATCTTCAAACCCATCTTAGCTTAGGTGTAGAGCTTTGGAATAGGATTGTGAGAATAAATTTCAAAAGATGCTAAACAAACATAAAGCTTTGAGTTAGGGAGTGAAATCTAGTTTCCATATCACTAACTTTGGGAATCCCTTCTAACATAAGGGTCAAGCACGAGGTCACATTGGGGAAAATAGAGTAATCAACCTTGCTTTGTTGGTCTTGTTGTTGACTGTCGACTACCCCCCCCCTCTGCTTTGGTATAGTAGGTGGTACCATAGAGGCCATAATATTTTATACTTCCTACCCAAGGTGACAGCACAGGGAAAATGGTGTTGTACCTGGGATCAACGTTAGCTAGACTCACTTGAACTCCTTGGAGGGTTTCCCACTACTCGATGAGGTAACTTTCACCAGGGAGTTATTTCGTTAAGCAGGTTTTCAATGTAACTTTCCCACCCGCCGAAACTCATTCCCCTTCATGCATCGATCCTGTGATCTTGGATTCCATCACCAACTAGTGCTTCTTTGTGAGAATGATTGTTTGCATTCTTTACTCCTATATTAATTAGCATGTTCTATATTACAATAGTGACATGTACGGAATCCATCCAAACATTTTCAAAGGGCTAGTTAGTGGAATATATTTTTATTTAATGTATTAAGGGATATCTCTATTAACTAAGTCCCCACGAGGTAGTAGAGTATGAAATTGAAAACTGTAAGTGGCCTAATTAAATCAACATTGTCTTCATCTCCTAGTATTTCCATTTCAAAACTAATGAAACATGCCCTAATAGAAAAATCAATTCCCACAATTGGTATGGAAGGGAATAGTGGTGTCACCAAAGAACACTCTCATGTTGAAACATCTAACAATACTCATTTCTATGCAACACATCATCCCAATCTTACTACTCATTCCATTTATCCTACTCTACCCCTCTCTTTTGATGGTCTAGATTATATACAATGCTACCAACAATTGTCTAAATGGAATGACCAACACAGAAATGTCCAAGATGCTTACACATGGGATGATTATGTCATTGTCACCTATGATACATGTAATTCCATAGGTATATTAAATACCTAGTTGATAAACTATATTGTTAAACTCAAATCCATCTGCACTTCTATTGATTTCTTAAGCCAATCCCTTATCAACGAGTTCATCCCTAACCAGGGCCACATGCATGAAATCCTTGTCAACAATTTCATAAATCTACATTTGTGTGACACTATATTTTTTACTAAATATATTACAACCTAACAAGGATACTTATATGCTCTAAGATATCATAAATTTTCCCTTACAAACACCCATTCCCTCAAAATTTTGTTTTCCCATTGGAGAAAATGGCAGCCACATGTATGGCATGCAAGGAAAGATCACTCAGTTTGTCTAGTGGAAAAATATTGTCAACAATTTATTTCTTTCTATGATATATTTATGCATCAAAATAAAAATTTTCTCAAAAATACAAAAACTGAATTTCAAATCCTTCGATTGTAAATCCTTTGGTCTTTGTACTAAATCCAATTGTCATTGTTCAAGAAAAATAAAATATGTTCAACACTCTTTTGTTAATCTATTTTGTTAACAATATCACCATTGATTTTTTTTAATCAAAGTCGACAAGTCTTTAGAATCTTGTTGCCATCAAGGAAAACACTCTTTAAACTCTGATTCCATAAGCAATGTGTAGGGAAATTCATTTTCCACGTTCTTTAGTGGCTAGG
>WSFP011379283.1:0-29861 GCA_009831015.1 Picea engelmannii | reverse complement strand
GTTCCCATATAGTGAGAGGGGTGCCATATTAGAACTGACGCTCCCATAACATGGAAGAGAGGGTGACATGGAACTCCCCCAGTATGGTCAGGGGGAAACCACCCTTCATAAATGCTAAAAAACTAGTTGAATTTTCCAAGGAAAAGTTGTGTATCGAATGTTAATGATGTGGATTTTCTCTCTAACATGATTTGGAGGTTGTAGAAAATGTTTCTAAGGTGTTGATTAAGTTGTGACACTTACAAAAAGTGCATGAATCATGTTATGACACTTGCAACGGTTGATTTCTGACACTTATGACACTTGCAACACTTAGAATGTGACGTTTGCACCACATGTGACAATTGCAACACTTAAAACATGATGTTTGCGCCACATGTGACACCTGAGACACTTTATATGAAAGTGTGTAACTTTGATGTGTAACAAATTCCCCCCCAAAGTGTGAGTTCAAAAGAGAAAATTGATGGCTGAAACACTTTGTTCAATGTAAGGGTGATGGAGTTGGAACACCTGGTAGAAGCTGCAAACAATCATCAAATAGTATTAATATATGATTCATTCTCAAGGTAGACATACCTATGCTCGAAAGAGAAATGAATCAAAGCATGTTCGTTGAACAATACAGTGTGGATCCATAAAGAGATTGATTAAGTAGATGGACACCAGAGATATAATGTGGATCCATTTATCCATGAAATTACATGATCACAACCATGAAAGAATACACAGTGGATCTACGATATGACAAGAACATATCCAGGGACCAATAAAAAGTGGATCTATGTAAATCATTCAAATAATATCTATCACAAACTAGGTAAAGCACATGATAGAGAGGGTGCTCAACCTAGGGTCTTTGTCTCAATCTTGAAATAGTATGATTCTATCCATGTGAAGAAATGTTTTGGTGTGGAACATGGTACAAACTACTTGATTACTGATTATTGATGTATACTGTAAACAAGCACGAGGGAAATCACCAATAATGTCAATGATTCCCAGGGTACATAAAGTACATCCCAACGAATGTGAAAAATGAGTTGGAGTCAAACATTCGCAGAATCAATCGATCAAGGGTCAACTATGTAAACCCACTGTTGAAGGTGAGGAGGCCTTATATTGAGGCATGCAAGTCCCAAGGTACTATTGTGTTTCTAAGTCAAATTCTTGGATAATGTGTTGAAGTTGACAGGAAAAGACTCATGGAAGGAGGGCATTGATATATCCCCCATCATCGACATGAAACGGTCATAGGACAATGATATGATATTGGAAATATGGACTAACATAGGGATATAAATTGATAATACTGCATATGGTTGATATGTGTAAGACTTCCCTTGAAAATTTATGTGACATGACACAAGATTTGGCATCTTTCGACTCAGTTGAGAAATGGACCAAAACATAGTACAATAATGATTGGGGCACTCTTCAGATGAGATGAATAAGTAATAAGACTTGTAGGATTGGTATAACTCAAGGGTGAGTGAATTAACCAAATGTAAGGTGAAATGCAGATGGGTTCCATGTTCAAGGGTGATAACAACAACTACCTTAAAGGATTCAAGACACTTGACCCACTTCCTTCAATTTCCCCCCCATCCATATAGATGAGTACCTATTTCTTGTTTATAGAGCTTGAGGAGGATAACAAGTGCTCGATATAACTCACCTTCGATAAGTTCTTTTTCCTATGTTTAACAAACTAAAAGAAGTAAGGGTTTGTCCCGAGATGGGCCCTTCAATGTATGGTTTTACGAGTCTAGAGAAGGGAGACTCGGTTTTTTTTTATGTTTAGGGAGTTTGAAAAGAGCTTAAAGAAAACTCTGTGTGTGTTCTTTTTCATAATTTTAGTGTCTTAGGCCCAAAAAAGCATAAAATAATACGACGAAGAAATATTATAGTTGAGATTTGACTAGAGTATTCATTTTTCGTAGTTAGTCTGCTAGGACCAGAAAAGGGGTAAATTACCGCCCAATAGAAGAATCTTCATATTTTAATGAGATCTAAGGATGAAGAAGTGTGCTCGAGGAGATTACAAGGCGAAAAAATGATTCTCCATCATGTGTTCCTGTATAAATAAGTCATCCTAGGAAAAAAATGTCAACAATTCTTTTTGAAAAATGATGATAATTGAAAAAAATGCAAATGATAGGTAATATAAATGTGAAAAAGGGTTAGATATAACTAGTTTGTAAAAGGTAAAAAGTAGTTTGGGTAAACATTTCAGTTCATTTTCACCTTTCACTTGCAATTTTCCCTTTTCAGATGAGTTTTTCCCCCATTTTGAGGGATTTTTCTAGCATCGAATGCGAGAGATATAAGCTATCATTCTGCGTTTTTTCTAGACCAGGTTAGAGATCTGATCCTCCTCTTCATTTTCCATAGTTTCATTAATCATTTTGTTGCTTATTGAAATGGTTTTGATCTTTTTAGGGGCCTCTAATGCGTCCTACTAGGGTGGCTCTCCCCTAGTGTATCGTGAGGGGCACCCTGGTAGCCATGAAAAGGGAGTTCCAACACTCTGTGAATTCTTGTAGGGGAGTTCCAGGCACAAAACTCAAATTTTTCTTGCATTTTAACCTCTGAAAAAGCATTCTCTTGGTTTGGGATTTTGGCTAATGCTTTTATTTTTTATTTGTAGGGATTTAATCAGCCAAAATGATCAAATGGGAGGAAAGGGAGCATGAGAATCATGATTTGGTTGCCTTGCATGACCCTCAAGCGAGGGTTCAAAACTGTGGGCTATTGGAATACTTCAAGATACAAAATATGTGAAAGGAAGTACTTCTCCTTGAGCATTCGATTGGATTGTGGGATGCTGACGAGCATGCCTTACGAGTGGGATATCACATGTTGGCGATTCACATTGAGGATGTTTATTTTCTGATAGGGCTCTCGAGGAGAGGGAAACCCATCATCCTATCCATCCATCGGACCACGCCAAAACACACATATGCATATATAACACAATTTTGTGTGCTAGGATCTCACAAGGAGAGTGGAAGGATTGTTATTAAATATGTGAGGGACATCCTACTACGAGCTATGTTATTTACTATTACGAAACTGGCAAGAAGCACCAGTCCCCATGTTTCTTCCAAATCATGAATTGTGTATGTTGTTTAGTGCCTTAAGTCGAGGATCTTTAAATTGTGTGCAATGTTTTTGGCAAATGTGAAGGATCATATTTCGAAATGTAGAGAAGGAAAGCATAAGCAGTTTGGATATGGATCTTTCCTAGTATCGTTATTTTTGGATCAAATATCATAGATGCAACCACAGGTTGTGTTGATATAACATGCATCCAAGCCTCGTATGGAGAGGTGGACCAGTATTTCACTTTGGTTGGGGAATGATCCCTTAGCTTTTTTTTATTATTATTGACTTCTTTGCATGGCGGAGGAGGAAGATCATTATGATAGAGGACTACCCTTATTCCAGGGTTGATTTTAGGGGAAGTGCGGATCTAGTGCTCCCTAAAGGGGCACTGTAGGATGCATCAGGTGAAACAAGGGAGATCTTGACCTTGTAAAAGTATTTTTGTTATAATATATGCATTTTGTTTGTACGAAGAGGTATTTAATTGTGTTTGTTTTTCATCATGTAGACAGAGGGATGGATCATCCAGCTGGAATGGCTCCATTTGTATGACACGGGGGTGTCTAGGAATTAGTGGAGGTAGGTGGCAGAGTTAGAGGGCTTCACGAGGCATAGAGGAATCTTAGGGGGATTACCATGGGTGTCCCCTCTATGAGATAATGGGATGTTACTTTACACCTGTAGAGGCACACTGTGGGTGTACCATATAGTCCAATATAGTGCAATGAATATGTTGATTGTGAACAACAACATCAGATTGAAATGCAAGTTGGTGAGAGAGTCTCTATTTATAATTGTCTAGTTTAAACATGTTATTATTGTATGACTCAGGATATATAGATCTGATGGCTTCCAAGAGAGTCCTACATTGGTTGGTGTAGTGTTTTAGAACTTCGAGAGTCGACATTCCACAAGGTTATTATGCCAAATCTTCGACAATGGTTTAGTTTTGGGCAACATGAGAGTTAGGATTAAAGGTCGTCTTTCAGATAATTCTCTTGGGTGGACATAAGATAGAGCCAAAATTAGGTTTCTCAATATGGAGAGGTCCAAACAGAGGGGTAACTAAAGTGGAATGTGGATCAGTCATAGTTCCATTAGTTATGCTTTCCTTATCGGGTTTTCCTGGAGGTGTGCCATATGTCATAGTTATAGTGGTAAAATATACACCATTAAACATATAAATATGTCCACTTGAGGAACCATCCTCGTTGGGAGGATGACCTGGGTTGCCTCCTTGTGAAAGTGTATAATTTTGTGCAACCAATGAATGTTGTTGTGGAAAAGGGTGTGTCAAAACAATGGGTTGGGAATTTCATTTAAATAATTTCGATACTTTTTCCTGGTGGGGACATTCTCTTATGTAATGATCTTCAACACATATGACACAAGGCAATTTTGGTTTTCATTGTGGTTTCTTTTTAGCAGTGGGTGGTTGTGTTTGTGTTTTTGTATTTACAATTTGATTATAATTTTTCTTGGATTTATTCTTAGTTTTCGTTTCCCCCCCAGATTGTGATGGTGAAGTAGATTGAACTGCATTTACTTCATAAACTTTAGTGGGGGTGGAATTTCATGGGACATAAGTTTTCATTGTAGTCGAGGAATATACTGAATGATTGGTTGTCCTAGTTGATTGTGAGATAGGTTATGTTTTGACGCAACCGATAACACCATATGAATGAGCACTAGAGTATGGTTTTCATGGATCGATTGATGTATGGGGAGTATTTGGGATCAGTTCATACAAAGTATTGGATTGGGAACAAACCAGATCTAGGTAATTGGCATGAATAATAACTTCCTCTTCTATAACTACACCTCCCATGGCTACATCGTGAGAAATAGGAGGTAATAGGGATTTTGTGAACCATTCAGTCAATAATTGGTCGGGGATGGTGGATTTGA
Source organism: Picea engelmannii (assembly GCA_009831015.1). Taxonomy (NCBI): domain Eukaryota; kingdom Viridiplantae; phylum Streptophyta; class Pinopsida; order Pinales; family Pinaceae; genus Picea; species Picea engelmannii. The sequence goes on along the minus strand of WSFP011379283.1, from coordinate 24,845 downwards.
TCAACCATCATCGTCATCTCCACTGATGAATATGATAAAAAACATGGACAAATTTATTCTAACAAAGGGAGGTCAAAAGTTCCATGTCAGTTTCGTGTCTAATTGGAAACTAAAAATGGGTGAGGAAAGCATGGCAAGTGAATTGAAGTCTTGAAAAGATCCACGTTGTAACTCAATATACCATTTCACAGCTGATCCCATAAGAGTATGCTGGAAAATACACAAATGGTTAGAGTCATCCATCAGTGAGTTTGATGAACAAAAAAGCTGAAATGTCATGAGATGGTTATTTGAGTCTTATCTAAGTTTACCGTCAAATTTTGAAATATTAGATGGTAACTTGGTAGGAATTATTAGCCAGAAAGGGAAGTGAAATATGAGATTGTTTGTCAATCTCGACAGATCCGATAGGTCTAAAGTTTCCAAGAAGGGAAGTTGTCGATTAATTTGAGGATGATACTGGTGAGGCATAGGGACACCAGTAGGACCGTAAACTGGTTGTGGTGGAAATTTGTATCCAGAAGGTCCTCCCATATGTGGTTGTTGTGGATTTTTTCCAACAAAAGTAGGATTCATTTGTTGAGGAACTTGTGTAAAAGGTGAAGGAAAACCCATTTGGATCTACGAAGGATAACCATTTTATCCCAGGGGGGATAACCATTTTGACCTTGGAGAGGATTACCAGTTCAACCCTGAGGAGGGTAAAGGTATCCAGTTTGACCCTAAAGAGGGTATCCAGGTTGGCACCGAGGAGGGTATATGGGTTGACCCTAAGGAGGGTAATTGATTTGACCCTGTGGAGGAAACGTTGATTGGCCTTGAGGACCCGAAATGGGATTCATGACACCTAGGAAATATTATCTAGAATATAGTTCGGAAGGATTAGGATTTATAGATCCTCCTCGTGGGTTAGGATTTGCAGAACCTCCCTGATGTGGTGGATTAAAATATCCTCCCTGGGGTGTTTCCCAAGATGGTTGTGGGTTTCCAACCAAATTGTAACATCCCCGACCACCCATGTTGAGCCATGCTAATACAGAAAACTCTTTTATTCTCTGCTCAACATACTGTGACATACCCAACATCCAACTGAGCTATGCCACATAATTTTTTTGAACTGCATGCAATTAAAACATATACACACAGAACACATGTGGAACTTTACATATAAAACATAAACAGAAAAATACATTCTATAAATGCACAGATTCATACTGAAATAATAATAAACATATACATGCAGCATATACAGGCAATACCCATAAATATAAAGACAATTATAACCACACATAGGATAAACCCATAAAAATAAACACGTAAATAATAATGCAACATGTAAATTTATCACACAATTGACACTTATCTTGGTAAGAATATCACCAAATCTATGCAGACCTTCCATGAACCTCCTAGCCTTAGATCGCACTACTCATCACTCTCAGTAGTGGGTCACCCCCGACATGGGACTAAACTCCACCCGGGTAAAGGATTCCTAACCAAGTTGACTATCTCAAACAAGAAGAAAGAATCTGTCACAAGTGCCAACTCAAACTAACAACCTACAGTCCCTCATTCGCTACATGCCTATCCCACCCCAGGAAGTGTGCCCCTTCTCTACTCAACAGTCCTTCGGTTGCCTCATTTCCTTTCTGGGTTTTAGCAACATGGCGGACAGGAAGTCTCAGAGCCCTGTAGCTGTAGTTTAGCACCTTCAGAAATCAATTCCCAACAATTCTCTCACCTAGAGAGATTTCTCATGGGCCTAACAACCTGCTTCTTCAGTCCATCTCCCAAGCTAACCAGCTACACAAACATGTATGGATACGGATATAGGTTCAGGTACAATGACAGGAAGGTACATAGGACAACTAACTGAGAGAGTGAATGATCCTAGAATGATTGACTGGATGACTGAATGATGGAAGGAATGGATGAATGCACCCCAAAATAAACTAAGTCCAAACTATATGTATGCATGTTCCCAAATTCACACTTGTCATGTTGGGAGCTACTTTGGCCCACTTGTCCCCATCCTTAGAACTTAGGATAAAATAATTATCCATACTTTATACTTTAAGGAATATTAATATAATATTCCTTTTTGTCTTAAGCTCCCTAGATTAGCCCCTTTTCTTAAATTTTAGACCCCGCTTTCCCTAACTGGTGGATTTTAGTCCCCCATACTATTTTATCATGGTCAGTCTGCGCGCAACGATGTATTTTATATTAATGATGAGACATATACAAAATTAGGCTCACTGGCCTTTAACATCTAGGCTCTCCAGCCTAATCATCGTAATACTGGCTCACCAGCCTATAAAACACCGCATATAAACAAAGGCTCCCTGGCCTCAAAATCACGCTTACTTAAGTTGTTGTGCGCGGTATCCTAGAATGTGCACACTTCCTCATTTTACTGCACAGTACATGAGTGCACTATAACATGGAAGGTGCATACAAAAATGATATCAAACAACTCATCAACTTATGTACATTTGTATTTACATTTACAATTGGGTTTAGCGTAGGGATATTAAAAAAATAACTTGGAACTTTCCCCCTTCTATAGTTTGGGAAATAATTGGAACTTGTCCCCAAAATGAAGGTTTCCCCCCAGTAGGGATTTGTCTAGTGAAAGGGGGTTTCTCGCCGATAGGTATTTGTCCACTAATGGAGGATTCCCCCCCAGTAGGGATTTGTGCTATAACAGGGTTTTGCATTATATGATGGGAAGGTGTCCCAATAGGATTTTGTGGGGTGAAAGAAGTTGTTACTTGAAGAGGCATTGTGGGTGTAACTGTCATAGTACTTTGTAAATTACTACGAAGTATAAGGCCTGTATCACTCGTTATTTTTCTTGAAGTGGTAGCAATATGTATTAGTCTGGTAGGGTGGTCAGAGTACTGACTCGATGGTCTTGCATATGCACCTTTGGTGGTAGATGTATGTGGAGGAATAAAGAGTGGTCGATTCAAATTGAATTTTTCATAAAGATATTGACCTGATGGAGTTCTCCATATAGGAAAAAAAAGAGTTTTATGTGGATATACCATTTCAGTAGAGAACAGGGGTTGTATATTCTTCATTTAGATTGGGGTTATTTGGTTCCATGTCAAGTTCTTCATATGTCCTTGACGGTAATCTGGGATAATCTTCAGCTACTATATTTCTTGAAGAGTTTACTCGAAGAAGTAATGGATCAAGAGGGTTGGTCAATGTCAGGTTTTAAAGAAGGATAATACCTTCCTAAAATACTATGATTTATCCCTCAGGATGTTCAATCAAAGGAGTAGCCACACTCCTAGTGTCCAAATAGTTTTCAACTTCTTCACGGAAAGTGTCTTCAGGTGAATTAGGACGTAAGGGTTTGTAGCCTTCTGGAGGAAACCCTTGCATCCTACATCATTTACAAAGACATTTTTAAGCCACAATACCAATATTAAGGACATCTAGGGTGAGCCAATAACACTTGCTAAAACTCTAGAAAACCAACAGGAAAAACAATGACTTCTCCTAATGAACATACTAGTTGGTGATGAAATCCAACATCGCAAGAGCAATGTGAGAAGGGGCTAGCATTGGGCAGGTGGTTCAATTATGTTGTCAACCTACTTAATAGACTTACGCCTTGGTGCAATTTCCCTCATGGTTTTACCTGTGGGTTACCCTCCAAGGATCTAGAGTGAGTTTGACCAATGTCTATTCCAGATACAGAAAAGACTTCCCTTCATCGTCACCTTGTGTATAGAACCTAAATATTATGGTCACTAAGGTTACCAACTCGTAGTTAGCCTATGGGTGGGTACAATTTATAGTCTGTTCAAAACGTATGGAAAGGATATCAAGTCTGAAATTATTCAAGAGAACTGAGGATAAGTGGACCGGTAAACTCCTAAGGACCCTGAACAAATTCAGGATTTGTGAAGCTCCGAGACCAAATGAAAACAACTGATTCTCAGGAAGAACCCCCAATATACGATCGTTCTACTACAATTGGTCAATCCTTGGAGGGACAATATTCATTTCTTTCCCACATGCGACCTCGTGTTTAACCCCTGTGTGAGAGGGGGATCCCAAATATGCTTATATGAAAATTGGATTTTCTCTCCCTATCATAATATTCTGTGTTTTTCTTTAATTATTTGGAGAGTGAACCTCACAACCTGTTCCAAAGCTCTATTCCTAGTCTATTGTTTGTGTAAAGATCTAAAAATAAAAGTTTCTAGTTCAATTTTAACTAGCGCTTATTTTCATGGTTGTTTGTTACTCAAGGGTGAATGATAGTGAAACTAATGATGTTTTGAGGCTCGACTCCAAAAGAAAACAAAAAGAATGAGATGAAACTTTATTTTTAATGAAATTCTAGCTATGGGAAGGAGAAGAGTTTCTTTCTTTTCATCACTAACAGACACTTCTAAATAATGAAAAGACTTAATGGAATTTTGTTCCCAAACAAGAATTCAAACATTCACCAAATTATCAAAACAAAACCTTTTTAATTTCTAATACCAATGCATACAAAGTTATACAAATTCTTCTTTGTTTGATTTTAGATGAAAACAATGATATTATTCTAATGTTTCAATATTTCACTAATGATGAAATAGTTCACAACTTAGAATGACATAGAACATGAAACAAAATATTGTTCAAACAAGGATATTCAAAAACAACAACAACAACAACACCACCACCACCACCACCAACAACAACAACAAAGAGAATGCAACTCACTCAAACAAAAATTAAAAAAAAACAAGAAATCAAGAAACTTTTCACTCAATAATATTTGAAAAGTGATAAGAAAGAAATGATTTCAAAGATGAGTTATGGAAAGCATAGATATATTGATAGCCAACAAAACCCTTGCAGACCCTTCTAATCAAGAAGATAACTAATGATTTTGTGAAATAAGGATGAAACCAATGAAAGGGAAAAACAAGCCAATCTCATAATCTAAGAAGAATTTTCAAGCTCAATAAAAGATGAATAATAGTTCTTTGCATCAAACAAGGCCAAACATAGACAAAGGATCCCTTGGTTAAAAACTCTTGACCAACAAAACTAAGAAGTACCTGGAAGACCTGAATATTCTCACTGAAATGAGAAGGTGGCACTCTTGTCCTCAAGGGGATAGGGTGGAGTGGTGTTCCCTATATATCTATAGGGGAGAGCCAACCTAAAAATGGAACCCTGGTATCCACTACAAGGGAGGGCCAATTCTGGGAAAGTTGAAAAAAGTTGGAAAAAAATAAAATTCATGGAAATCTAGTCAATGGCTAAGTGAAATGTTCAATGAAGAAGAGGAAAAATTTGTTCCCCAATGGAGTTACCAATTTATGTTACAAAATATTTCCTCTGCATATAGGTGAAATATCCCTTGGATTATTAGACCCCTGTTACCAAGATATAAAAGTACAAATGGTTTCTATATTCCTTTCAGATCTAGCTTAGCTAATTAAATGAGGAGAAGATAAATATGACATACCTTATTCCATTTATTGTCCTTTGATGCCACAAATATTGAGCTTGATTCCTAAGATCCTTGATCCTGAAAAGAACAAAAAATATACCTTTCTTCCACTTTATATAATCAACTAAACATATCTACCTATGAAGATTGAACGATAGTATACAAGTAGATGAAAAAGTACACAAAGTTGAAGGAAATAGGCCAAGTATATTAATTTTAGAACCAAAATAAAGTACTTACAATGTTAGATTGAAGATGCAACAACTCCTTCAGGTCCTCCTCATCCAACCCTTTGCGTGAACAACATAAGATCAACATAATGATGTTATTACTGATTTATTTCTCCTCTTCCCTATGGAAAAATATTTCAATTTATAGGAATGAGAAGTACAACTACCATGAGAAAATGAGGTATATGGATGAGGAGAGAGACCCTTGACATTTGTATCAGATCCTAGGGTGAATCCCAAGCATGAGGGTCAAACATAACTAACCCAATATGAGAGAGTTGGCCCATAGAATTTGGTGGAGAAGATCCCCCTTTTTCCTCAACAAGAATGGCACTCCCCTATAGTGAGAGACATGGAACCATCTTAGGACTGGTGCTCTCCTAACATGGAAAATAAGGTGCCATGGAACTCCCTGAGTATGGTTGGGGGAGCCACCCTTGATAAATGCTAAAACAATAGTTGAATTCTCCAAGGAAAACTTGTGTATCAACTGTCAATGATGGGGATTTTCTCTCTAACATGATTTGGAGGTTGTAGAAAGTGTTTCTAAGGTGTCTATTGAGTTGAAAAACTTACAAAAAGTGCATGAATCATGTTACGACACTTGTGAAAATTGAGTTGCGACACTTACAACACTTGTGACAATTGATTTGCGACACTTACGACAATTGTGACAGTTGAGTTGAGACACTTACGACACTTGTGACAGTTGAGTTGTGACACTTACGACACTTGTGACAGTTAGAATGTGACATATGTGCCACATGTGAAACTCACAACACTTAAAACATGACGTTTTCACCACGTGCGACATCTGCGACACTTTATATGCAAGGGTGGAATTTTGATGTGTAACAACAATTTCTCATTTTTCAAAACAAATATGACTTTCCTAACATGCATTACATGATCTTCCCAGTTTTCACTAAAAAAAAATATATCATCTAAGTATACCATTACAAAATCATCTATGAATAACCTAAATACATCATTCATAACCCACATGAAAGTATCAGGAGCATTACAAATCCCAAAGGGCATGAATATCCATTCAAATAGACCATGTTTTGTTTTAAAAGAAATTTTCCGAATATCACCTTCAAATTTTTTGATTTGATGATAACCAATTCTTAAGTCTAAATTAGTGAAATATATTTCATTCTTCAATTGATAAAACAAATCACTAATATGAGGAAGAGAATAACAGGTCTTCACCATGATCTTGTTCAATTCTCGAAAATCTACAGACATTCTCCATTGTTGGATTACTGAGAGGGGGGGTGAATCAGTAATAGAGAAATCTAATCCTTTTAACCATATAATGCAAGTGCTATATCCAATATTTGCAGAGTAAATAAAAAATGAACAAATGAACAATCATACACATACACAGTACACCATTGTTTTTACGTGGAAACCCAAAGCGGAAGAAAACCATGGAATCCTTTTTCTTATATGTCTTGAAGAATTACATTCATTAGAGGCACCAACTTCCTTTGTTTTCTAGCTACAACTGGAAGGAGGCTCCAACCCGCTATTTTCTCAGGCTACAACTTGAGGGAAGATCCAACTCCCCAATTCTTTGGCTACAACCAGAAGGAGGATACAACCCCCTATGTTCTCCGGCTACAACCGAAAGGTGGCTACAACCACTTGTCCTTGCCTCATACAACAACCCTGATGTATAAGTAGAATGAAGGAACCATTATCACACTATCACTGTGAGATATAATACTATAAACCTGTACCAATCAACCTGCACCAAAAAAATTGTACCAATAACCTGAACCATGCATCAACCTGTACCTCAACCTATAATCAAACTGTACCATAAAAAAGTGCATCAACCATGCACCAACATGTACATCAACCTCAACTAAAATCCCTCATCAATTTCATCATCCAAATCTGATTTGTAACTTTGTAATAGACCTAGTGTATATGATCAATACCTGCAAACCTTTCTTAACTTTAACAACAAGAGACTAGCAATTTCATCAAACTTTACTTTAGTCTCACATGACTAGTTTTGGATTAGTCAACAACCCTAACTTGAAATAATCATAACTATGTACCTGTAATGAATAAAGATCTGAAAATAGTACACAATGCTCTTCAGTGTGTTTTATGCAATTCCTCCAGGTGTCACTACTTGGAACCTCTAAAAAAAGAAGTTATAGAAAAAATGGCATACCTTGTTGAATTCTGGCTTATTCTAGAGAGCGAACTTGTAGAGCATGCCCGGCACAAAATATTTGTTGTATGGATCTGAAAATTGTACACAAAATAATACAGATTGTACTCTAACCAACACATTTAGTATTACTGAATTTGGATCTGTTATGAATACGTTATGACGTTTTTACCCGAAACACTTGTTTTAGACTAGTTTCGGGACTAGCCACAAACCCTATTTCCCACAGAGTGTAACTCCAAAAATACAATGAACCACAAGCTGAAATTTGTACCATAGCTACTTGGATATGTTTCCTTAATGGCCTCCCAATTTTATGATTTGAATCATTCTATAAAAAACGTTATTGTGAAAATGGTGAGATGACCTGCAAATAACATACCTTAGAAAACATCATCAAAAGAATTTATCCTCCCTTGAATTTCGGCCTTCTTTACTTTAGATTTCCTCTAAAATTAGGCTTAGATATCCTTTGATTACCTCAATTACCTATAGATATTCAATATGCTCAAGTGTAATTGAAATGAGAGAGCCTTGCCTCTTATTTATACTTTCATGTAGCTTCCTTAGAAGCATCTTCTAGACCACTTTGTCCACATAGTCACCTATGTCTAACTTTTCCCAATTTTCCACTTGTCCATATATCCAATAGATACTTAACTACTTAACCCATTTTCCTCATTTTAGGGTTAACCTTCTTATAACCACTTTCCATAATTAGAAAATTGCCCATTTACTTCATTATTTAAATAATCCTCCTTGACTTTGTCACTTCACTTTATTATTTAAATAATACTCTTTGACTTTGTCACTTCACTTTATTATTTAAATAATCCTCTTTGACTTTGTCACTTCACTTTATTATTTAAATAATCCTCTTTAACTTTGTCACTTCACTTTATTATTTAAATAATTTCTTCTTTGCAAACACTTTGACTTCTTTAACCTTTTGGGACTTCAAGCCAACATATGAGGGTCCTCCAACTTCGTAAGGACATAACTCTCAAACCATGAGGAGTTATGTGATGTTCTACATACCACCTAAAATGGCATGACATTTACTATCCATATATAATAGTTTTACCTAAAAATATATCAAAACTCATACCATTATACATTAAAAAATCTTGGGTCCATTACCCAAAAATTTGTTCTACCGGAACTCGCTACCAGACTTTCTTGAAGGGTTGAAATCAATGAAAACCAACCCAATTAATCAACAATATCCCCCTTTGGCATTGACGACAAAACTCTAATGCAATACTGAAATCATATCACTCATTCTCCCCCTAGAACCATGCCTACATATTTGTGAACAATGCTCCCCCTAGAACCATTCCTTTTTCCTCTGCATATGATAAACCTCTCCCCCTTTTTCATAAATGGAAAAGGTATCTTTCCACTCGAGTCTTCTCCCCCTAACAGAATCGTCTGATCTCCCAACATGAACTATCCTCTTTATGGTGCTTCCTCGTGTACATCTAAGACATATAAGATAAGAATTCAAAAGCATTCATTTTGGAGTATAAATAACTTTGAATATGTCGCGAAGATACTCAAAGGCTTCCTGTGGAAGCAATTTTGTAAATATGTCTGCCACTTGTTCTTTTGTGCCCACGTATTCAACTCTGATTTTTTTTCTGCAACCTGTTCCCGTAGAAAGTGATACTTGATTGGAATGTTCTTTGTCTTGGAGTGCATCACCGGGTTCTTTTAGATACTGATGGATCTTGTATTATCACAATAGATTGGAATGGGATCATCATACTCAACATGTATATCTATCAGAGTTTGTTTCATCCATAGAACCTGTTTATAACATGTTGCTGCTACAATATACTTTGCCTCGGTTGTAGATAAATATATTGATTATTGTTTCTTTCTTAGCAATGCTACTAAACACTCACCCAAGTAGAACGTTGATCCACTAGTGCTTCATCGGTCATCAATGCAACCTGCCCAATCTACATTTGTGTAGGCAATAAGTGATAGATCCTTTCCTTTTGGATACCATAATCCAAACTCTTTTGTTCCTTTGAGATATCTGAAAATATTCTTCATTGTTAATACATGTGAATCCTTTGGTGCTGCTTGAAATCATGCCACCTGTCCAACTGCCTACATTACATCTGTTCTGGATGTTGTTACATATAGTAGCCTACCAATCATTGACCTGTATTTCCTCTGATATGTAGACTTTGAATCTTCATCTTTGCTCAACTTGCAACTGGTTTACATGGGAGTGATAACTGGTTTGCAATCTTCCATTCTGAACCTCTTTAGCATTTCTCTGATATACTTGGTTTGTTTGATGTATATGAAGACCCAGAAAGAAGGATAGTTCTCCAAGTAATGACATTTAAAATTCATTTTGCATGTCCTTTGCAAATTTATGGCTTAACCTATCATCAGTACTTCCAAAAATAACATCATCAACATAAATTTCAATTAATAAAATACTATCTTGAGTTACCTTGATGTAGAAGTTTTTGTCTACACTTCCTTTTTTGAACCCTTCTTGTTGTAGATATTTATCTAGTCTAGAGTACCATGCTCCATGATCCTGTTTTAGACCATACAAGGTCTTATTTAATTTACACACATAATCTATGTTCTATGACAACTGAAATCCTTCTGGTTGTTCAATGTATACTTCTTCTTCAAGTTCCTCATTCAAAAAATATGACTTTACGTCCATCTGATACACTTGAATATTTTTAGAGCATGCATAAGCTAAAAGCAATCGGATTTCTTCCATTCTGGCAACTGGGGAAAATGTCTCTTCAAAGTCGATTCCTTCAACCGGTGCATATCATTTACATACCAATCTAGCTTTGTTCCTTATAACCTATCCATATTCATTCAATTTATTCTTGTATACCCACTTTGTGTTGATCACATTCTTGTCCTTTGGTCTTGGAACCAATTCCAAAGTGTCATTTTTATCTATTTGATCCAATTCTTCATCCATGGACTTATTCCAAAATTCATCCTTGCTGGCCTATTCAAAACAGGTTAGTTCAATCGTAGATGAGAGTGCTAGGTGCATTTGTTCTGGTGAATGAATTCTTCTTATAGTATCAACTCCTGCACCTTTTTTTTCGATAATCTAATCTGAAGGATGATTCTTTTGTACTCGTCTTCTAAGTGTCTTTGGAGGCACTTGTTGAAATTGCTCTTCTACTTATGTTAGATCCTCTTCATCTTCCCCTTTTACTTCTTTTTCATCTTCTACTTCTTTAGGCTACAACCTAGGGGAAGCTCCAACTCCCCAATTCTCTGGCTACAACCAAAAGGAGGTTACAACCCCCTATGTTCTCTGGCTACAACCGAAAGGTGGCTACAACCACCTATCCTTGCCCCGTCCAATCGCCCTGACGTATAACTGGAATGATGGAACCACTGTCACACTATCACTATGAGATATACTGTTTTAAACATGTACCAATCAACCTGCACCAAACAACATGTACTAATAACCTAAACCATGCATCAACCTGTACCTCAACCTGTAATCAACTTGTACCATAAACAAGTGCAACAACCATGCAACAACCATGCACCAACCTATACCTCAACCTCAACCAAAATCCATCATCAATTTCATCATCCAAATATCATTTTAAACTCTGTAATAGACCTGGTGTATATGATCACATACGTGCAAACCTTCCTTAACTTTTACAACAAGAGACTAGCATTTTCATCAAACTTTAATTTAGTCTCACATGACTAGTTTTGGATTAGTCAACAATCCTAACTCAAAATAATAATAACTATGTACCTGTAATGTATAAAGATTTGAAAATAGTACACAATGTTCTTCAGTGTGTTTTATGAAATTCCTCCAGGTTTCACTACTTGGATCTTCTCAGAAAAGGAGTTATAGCAAAAATGGCATACCTTGTTGAATTCTGGCCTATTTTAGAGAGCAAACTTGTAGAGTGTGCCCCGCACATAATATTTGTTGTATGGATTTGAAAATTGTACGCATAATAATACATAATATACTCTAACCAACACATTTGTTCTTACTGAATTTGGATCTGTTATGAAGAAGTTATGACATTTTTACCCGAAACACATGTTTTAGACTAGTTTCAAGACTAGCCACAAACCCTATTTTCCACGGAGTGTAACTCCAAAAATACAACGACCCACAAGCTGAAATTCGTACCAAAGCTACTTGGATATGTTTCTTTATTGGAATCCCAATTTCACGGTCTAAATCATTCTAGAAACAAACATTATTGCAAAAATGGTGAGATGACTTGTAAATAACATACCTTAGAAATCATCATCAAAATAAGTTATCCTCCCTTGAATTTCGACCTTCTTTACTTCACCTTCCCTTTGAAATTAGGCTTACATATCCTTTGGTTACCTCAATCACCTGTAGATATTCAATATGCTCAAGTGTAATTGAAATGAGAGAGCCTTTCCTCTTAATTATACTTTCATGTAGCTTCCTTAGAAGCATCTTCTAGACCACTTTGTCCACATAGTCACCTATCTCCAACTTTGCCGAATTTTCCACTTTTCCATATATCCAATAATCACTTGACTAATTAAACCATTTTCCTCATTTTAGGGTTAACCTTCTTATAACCACTTTCCATAATTATAAAGTTCTCCATTTACTTTATTATTTAAATAATCCTACTTGACTTTGTCACTTCACTTTATTATTTAAATAATCCTATTTGACTTTGTCACTTCACTTTATTATTTAAATAATCCTCTTTTACTTTGTCACTTCACTTTATTATTTAAATAATTCTCTTTGACTTTGTCACTTCACTTTATTTTTTAAATAATTTCTTCTTTGCAAGAACTTTGACTTCTTTGACCCTTTGGGACTTCAAGCCAACATATGAGGGTCCTCCAACTTCGTAAGGTCATAACTCTCAAACCGTGAGGAGTTATGTGATGTTCCACATACCACCAGAAATGGCATGACATGTACTATCCATCTAGAATATTCTTACCTGCAAATATATCAAAACTCATACCATTATACATCAAACAAACTCGGGTCCATTACCCAAATGTTTGTGCTACTAGAATTCCCTACCAGACTTTCTTAAAGGGTTGACATGAATGAAAACCAACCCAATTAATCAACATCCATGTGACATATTTATTTGGAACCAACAGAATGGGTGATCCACATGGAGAAGTACTTGTTCGGATGACTCCTTTGTCGAGAATCTCTTGGAATTGATTATTGATTTCTTCATTCTTAATCACTAATAACATGGGAATGCCAATGTTAGGAAGAGGGGGATCTTGCTGCGACTAAATCTCATGTTGTATTTATCTCTTGGGAGGTAATCCTTTAGGTTCCTAAAACATTTCATTATAGTTACAAACAATCTTAACTAATTAATCTTTATGTTTAGGATCACATCCCTTAAAAGCATTGGATTTATCATCATCATCAGCTTTTACAATCATGAGTACAAAAAAAATTCTAGCATTTACAGGCCTTTTCATCTAACCTATGGAAATAAGAAAAAACAATGTCTTCATTGGATGGGCTCTCACAATATACTCCATCCCATATTTATAAGATGATACTTGTTCTATTATCTGTAGAATATAGCTTTTCTGTCATATAAATAGGGACTTCCCAAAACATGTTGGATTACTGAGAGCGGGGGTGAATCAGTAATAGAGAAATTTAATCCTTTTTCACCACAAAATGCAAGTGTTATATCAATGTAGCATTATCATCCAATAGTTGCATATTAAATAAAAAAATTAACAAATGAGAAATCATACACATACTCAGTACACCATTTTTTTTATGTGGAAACCCAAAGCGGGAGAAAACCATAAAATGTTTTTTCTTATATTTCTTGAAGAATTACATTCATTGGAAGCACCAGCTTCCTTTGTTTTCCAGCTGCAACTGGAAGGAGGCTCCAACCCCCTTGTTTCTCAGGCTACAACCTGAGGGAAGCTCCAAATCCCCAATTCTCTGGCTACAACCAGAAGGAGGCTACAACCCCCTATGTTCTTTGGCTAAAACCACCTGTCCTTTCCCTGTCCAACCACCCTAAAATATAAATGACAAATGTAGACAACTTGTCACTGTCACTGAATCAACCACTTCCACTGTCAACCTATCACTGTCAACCTGTACCAATAACCTATAACAACCTGTACCAATCAACCCGCACCAAACAACCTATACCAATAACCTGAACCAACATGTACCATGCATCAAATTCACATAAACTATGACTCATCAAGATGTACCAACATCATCAAATATACACCTCATGTATGTGCCAAATCAACAACTACGTGTCTCAACCATGTACCCAACATGTACCTCAACCATATACAAAAGACATACACCAATATAACCATAAAAAATTCACCACTCTATCCATAAACCAAATACCATAAACCCTTACATCGAACCATGTGCCACAACCTCCCTGTTATGTAGCCTCAAGATAAACCAACAACTTCGAAAACACATCACAACCAAAAGACCAATACCCATATGCCAAATACCAACAACAAACTACCAACTCTATCCCTCAACAAATCTGATATATGCAACAATATTGAACATCCAATACCATCTCAAGAGATGAACCCTAGCTCACAAAACATACCTCAAACAAGATGTGCAATATCTCTCATAAATAGACCTCAACCATGTTGTTGTCACGATTTTTCTGCCGCAATTTTTTTGTCGCACTTTTTCTACCGCGACTTTTTTGCCGCACTCTTTCTGTCACAATTTTTCTTCCATGATTTTTCTGTCACACTTTTTCTACCGCAATTTTTCTACCGCACTTTTTCTGCCACATTTTTTTTGCCACACTTTTCTCTATCAATAATACCTTCCCAAATAACCTTTCACAAAAGAGATATTCAATAGGTTCAAGTGTGATTAAATGAGAGAGCCTTGCCTCTTATTTATACTTTCATGTAGCATCCCACTTTCCTTATTTTAGGGAGTTCTCCATTAACTTTATTATTTAAATAATTTCTTTTGCAAACACTTTGACTACTTTGACCATTTAGGGCTTCTAGATGACTTGTGAGGGTTCTCCAACTTCACATTGCCATAACTCTCTAACCGTGAGGAGTTATGTGACGTTCCACATACCATTGGAAATGGAATGACATGTACTATTCATATAGAATACTATCACCTACAAATATATCAAAACTCATACAATTATCCATCAAACAAACTTGGGTCCATTACCCAAACCTTTGTGCTACTAGAATTCTCTTTCAGACTTTCTTCAAAGGGTTGACATCAATGAAAACCAACCCAATTAATCAAAAATATCCCCCTTTGGAATTGATGACAACACTATGATGCAATACTTAATTCATGTAATGCAATACTGAAGTCATATCACTCATGCTCCCCATATGACCATCGCTCCCCCTGGAACCATGTATATGTGCTCTGCATATGATAAATATCTCCCCATTTGCCATCAATAGAAAAGGTATATTGCCATTTGAGGCTGCTCCCCCGAACGAAACTGTCCTTGGGGATACTCCCGCTGACTGAACTCTTCCTGAAACTAATCCCATGACCTAAACTATCCTCTTTATGGTGCTTCCTTGTGTAAATCTAAGAACTAAAAGATAATCATTCAAAAGCATTCATTTTGGAGTATAAATTATTCTGAGTCTCTGGCGAAGATACTCAAAGGCTTCACGTGGAAGCGGTTTTGTAAATATGTCTTCCACTTGTTCTTTTGTTCCCACATATTCAACTTTGATGTTCTTCTCTGCAACTTGTTCCCGTAGAAAGTGATACTTTATTGGAATGTGATTTGTCTTGGAGTTCATCACCAGGTTCTTTGAGATACTGATGGCACTTGTATTATCACAATATATTGGAATGTGTTCATCATACTCAACATGTATATTTGTCAGAGTTTATTTCATCCATAGAACCTGTGTACAACATGTTGTTGCTGCAATATACTCTGCCTTGGTTGTAGATAAGGATATTGATGATTGTTTCTTTCTTAGCCATGATACTAAACACTCACCCAAGTGGAATGTTGCTCCACTAGTTCTTCATCGGTCATCAATGCAACCTACCCAATCTGCATCTGTGTAGGAAATAAGTGATAGATCCTTTATTTTTGGATACCATAATCCAAACTCTTTTGTTCCTTTGAGATATCTAAAAATCCTCTTCACTGCTAATACATGTGATTCCTTTGGTGTTGCTTGAAATCGTTCCACTTGTCCAATTGCCTGCATTACATCTGGTCTAGATGATTTCACATATAGTAAGCTACCAATCGTTGACTTGTATTGCCTCTGGTCTGTAGACTTTGAATCATCATATTTTCTTAACTTGCAACTGGTTTTCATAAGAGTGGTAACTGGTTTTCAATATTCCATTGTGAACCTCTTTAGCATTTATCTGATATACTTAGTTTGAGAAATAAAAATTCCTTAGTTTCTTTGACGTATATGAAGACCCAAAAAGAAGGATAGTTCTCCAATTAATGACATTTCAAATTCATTCTACATAACCTTTGCAAATTTCTGGCTTGACCTATCATCAATACTTCCAAAAATAATATCATCAACATAAACTTCAATTAATAAAATACTATCTTGAGTTACCTTGATGTAGAGGTTTTTGTATGCATTTCCTTTTCTGAACCCTGCCTATTGTAGACATTTATCTAGTCTAGATTACCATGCTCTGGGAGCCTATTTTAGACCATACAAGGCCTTCTTCAATTTACACACATAATATTCGTTCTCTGACAACTAAAATCCTTCTGGTTTTTCAATGTAGACTTCTTCTTCAAGTTCCCCATTCATAAAAGTTGATTTCATGTCCATATGATACACTTTAATATTCTTGGTGCATGCATAATCTAGGAGCAATCAGATTTCTTCCATTCTAGCAACTAGAGAAAATGTCTCTTCAAAGTCAATTCCTTCAACCCGTGTGTATCCTTTACATACCAATCTAGATTTATTCCTTGTAACCTATCCATATTCATTCAATTTATTTCTGAATACTCACTTTGTGATAATCACATTCTTATTCTTTGGTCTTAGAACCAATTCCCAAGTGTCATTCTTCTCTATTTTATCCAATTCTTCATCCATGGCCTTATTCCAAAATTCATCCTTTCTAGCCTCTTCAAAATTGTTTGCTTCAATCATAGATGAGAGTGCTAGTTGTGTTTGTTCTGGTGAACATATTCTTCTTCTAGTCTCAACTCCTACATCTTTATTTCCGAAAATCTGATCTGAAGGATAATTATTTTGTACTAGTTTGCTAGGTGTCTTTGGAAGTACTTGTTGAACTTGATATTCTACTTTTGTCAGATCCTGTTCATCTTCCCCTTTTACTTCTTCTTCATCTTTTGCTTCTTCTTCATAAAGTTGTTCCATTGATTCATTTTCCTCTTCCTTTAATTCACGTCCACCTGTTTCATCAATTGTTACATTGATGCTTTCCACAACTTTGTTCAACCTCAAATTGTAACACTTGTATGCTTTCCTTGTACTTGAGTAACCGACAAGTACTCCTTTATCTACACGAGAGTCAAACTTTCCCATTTTGCCATCTTCTCTTCTGATGTAGCATTTGCTTCCAAATACTCTAAAGTGCTTCACATTTTTTGGTCTTCATTTCCATAGCTCATAGGGAGTTTTGCCAGTGTTGTTTCTGAGAATTACTTTGTTTGAATGTGAACCGTTGTATGCACTGCATGTGTCCAAAATTTATCTGTCAATTTGGAATCCATTAACATTGTTCGAGCCATTTCTTGTATTGTCATGTTCTTTCTTTCAACAACTCCATTATATTGAGGTGTCCTAGCAACGAAGAATTTCCTTTTTATTCCATGCCTATTGCAGTAGTCCATAAATTCCTTTGAATTTAACTCTCCTCCATTATCATATATCAAACATTTGATTTTTGAATCCATTTCATTTTCAACCATTTCCTTGTAGACCTTGAAGTTTTCAAAAACTTCTGAATTATTGATGAGAAAGAAAAATGCAGTCATTCTTGTATAATCATCAACTAATAACATAAAGTATTTCTCACCTTTTAAACCCTTTGTTGTAGTTGGTCCAACTAGATTAGTATGCACAATTTCCAGTGGTCTTGTCATTGAATATTATTTTAATTTAAACCTGGTCTTTGTTTTGTTTCCTTGTTGACAATGCTTGCATAAAGTATTGGTTGGTTTCGTAATCTGGGGCATTTCTCTAACTGCTTCCTTTTTGCTGACTTTGACAAGGTTATCAAAGTGTATGTGACCCATTCTTTTGTGCCATAGAAAACCTTCATCTTCTTTTCCTAGACAACAATTTTCATTTCCAATTTCACTTAGTACATATATGTTGCTTGAAGTTCTTGCAGCTATTGCAATCAGTTTTCCTAAACCTTATTTTCTTATCTCACACTTTTGTGAATCTAAAGTAACTTTATGACCTTGGTCACACATTTGACTCACACTTATAAGATTGTGTTTCATATCTTCTACTAGTAGAACATTTTCTTCCTTGGTATTCTTGTTTCCAATTCTGACTGTTCCTTTTCCAATGATTGTAGTTGAATCATCATTTTAGAAAGAGATTGATCCATCTGTTTCCTTTCTTAATGTAAGAAACCTATCTTTATCACCTTTCATGTGTTTTGAACAACCACTGTCAACATACCAACCATGTTTCTCCTGCTTAGCTTGTAGAGTGAGTGTGCATTCTTCATTTCTATATTGATTATGCTTTCTTATCCATGTTCTTTTTTGAGGTTCTTGTCTGTGACTGTTGTTGTTCTGTTGTGGTTATCTAGGAGGAACTGTCATTCTGCAATATTTGGCCATGTGTCCAAATTTTTTACACTTTTGGCATTCCACTTCAGTGCTCAATGATTCAAACCTGTCATAACTTCTTCTCTGTGTTTCACTAGGCCTTCTTGGATAACCCTTTTGTGTGTGAATTTCCTGTTGTTAGCTCTGCAATACATAGCTTTATGTACAAAGTTACTACATGCATAACATAAACCAAAAAAGATAGTTTGATACCTAGGAGTTGAATATCTTCATAAATGAGTTTCTCTTATGAATCCTTCTTCTTCCCGAGGCATATCTTTCGGTTGTTGATTCTGGAATTTGAATCTTCTCGGTGGAGGAGTGTCCCTATAATATTCCTTATAGATCTTCCTATCCCCTTTGATTGTTTCTGCATAGATTTTTGGATATGTTTCTTGCCTTGTTGTTTTGGAGCTTGATCCTTTTTCTGTCTGATTGTATCCAAGTCCGAACTTGTCATGATGAGGTTTTTGACTGATGATAATGACATCCAAAACATTTGAGTTGTTCTGCATATTTTTCTTTTGAAGATCCTTTCTTAATGTGACAAACTCCGCTTCCAAATTTCCAATGATCCTGACTCTTTCTTCTAGTTGTTATTTGAGTGCTTATTCAACTATTTTATCTTCTTCTATTTGAACATTCAAATTTTTTATCATTTGTTCTAGTTCCTAAGTGTCTTATTTCTTTTTTAGTTCCTCTTGTAGCTTCTTGTTTTTCTTGTTTTATCTTTTTATAACTTCTATGGCACACAACAATTATTTTCGGTAGTCAACTTCTGCCTCTTCATATTCTTCTTCGATATCTTCTTTGTCAGATTCTTCTACTACCATGAATAGAACTCTTTATGTCTCACTATCACTAACTTCATCTTCATCTAATGATGAGATGTCTTCTTTGGTGCATAAGCTTTTCTTGAAAACTTTCTTTGTGGTTATTTTACCTTTATATGTTTGTTTGTTATTTGAGTAATCTTCATCATTCCTCTTCATTTTCTTATGAGGACATTTGTTAGAAAAGTGACCAATACCATCACAATTAAAAAAAATCAAAGGAAACTTACCTTTATATCTGGCATTGGTTCCCTTGTTCAATCTTCTGACAAAGTCGGTCATTTCTTCATCATCTTCTGAGATGTCACTATTGCTGCTATGATCTTTTTCCTTTTGCTTTGACCTATTGGATGCTTTGAAAGTTGCTTATTTTATATCTAGATTTTCCTATTCAGTTTTCATTTCATATGATGTGAAGATTCCATGTAGTTTGTCCATGCTTATTGAGTCTAGATCTACTCTTTCTTCTAGTGTTCATATCTTAGGATAAAATCTCATAGGGAGAGATCTTAGTACCTTTTGAACAATTACATATTCTATAATTTCTTCTCCCAATCATATGATTTCATTTACGGTTTCATCGACTCATAAGAAGTAAGATGCAATATTCTCATCTTCCTTCATATTTAGTTGTTCGAACTGACCTCTATAAGTTTGAAGCTTTGCTGCTTTGAATTTTGAATCTCCTTCATAAATATTTTGAATCTTGTCCCAAATATCTTTAGCGGATTTTCAATGTATAACTTTGGTGTAAATGGATTCACAAATACCATTCATAAGTGCATTTGTGGTTTCAGAATTATTTTTCATGAGTTTTATTTCTCTTTCATTTGTCGGTGGAACTATTGGTTCTTTGTATCCATCTACAACTGATTGCCAAATTTCAAATCCTTGTGCCTGTATATATGTTTTCATCCTTCTACTCCAAAATGCATACTTTTTTCTGTCAAACTGTGGTATTCCATTTTTATACTTGTTGTTTCTCTCCATGATCTAACTTTCAGTGGTTAAACTGATTTCTGAAGGAACCTGCTCTGAAACCAATTGTTGGATTACTGAGAGGGGGGTGAATCAGTAATAGATCAATTTAATCATTTTTCACCACAAAATGCAAGTGTTATATCAATGTAGCATTATCATCCAATAGTTGCAGAGTAAATAAACAATGAACAAATGAGCAACCATACACATATGCAACACACCAGTGTTTTTACGTGGAAACCCAAAGCGAGAGAAAACCACATAATTCTTTTTCTTATATGTCTTGAAGAATTACATTCATTGGAAGAACCAACTTCCTTTGTTTTCCAGCTACAACTGGAAGGAGGCTCCAACCCCCTAGTTTCTTAGGCTACAACCCGAGGGAAGCTCCAACTCCCCAATTCTCTGGCTACAACCATAAGGAGGCTACAACCCCCTATGTTCTCTGGCTACAAATGGAATGTGGCTACAACCACCTGTCCTTGCCTCGTCAAACCGCCCTGAAATATAAATTCCAAATGTAGAAAACCTATCATTGTCACTTAATCAACCACTTCCACTGTCAACCTATACCAATAACTTGTAACAACCTATACCAATCAACCTGCACCAAACAACCTGCACCAATAACCTAAACCAACATATACCATGCATCAACTATGCATCACATCAACTATGACTCATCAAGATGTACCAACATCATCAACTATACACCTCATGTATGTGCCAACTCATCAACTACTTGTCTCAACCATGTACCCATCATGTACCTCAACCATATACAAAATACATACACCAATATAACCATAAAAAATTCATCACTCTATCCCTAAACCAAATACCATAAACCCTTACATCAAACCATGTTCCACAACCTCACTGTTATGTAGCCTCAAGATAAACCAACAACTTCAACAACAAATCACAACCAAAATACCAATATCCATATGCCAAATACCAACAACAAAATACCAACTCTATCCCTCAACAAATTTGATATATGCAGCAATATTGAACATCCAATACCATCTCAAGAGATAAATTCTATATCACAAAACATACCTCAAACAGGATGTGCCATATCTCTCATAAATAGACCCCAACCATGTTGCTGTCGCGATTTTTCTGTCGCACTTTTTCTATTGCGATTTGTTTGCCGCACTTTTTCTGCCATGATTTTTCTGCCGCACTTTTTATTCCGCGATTTTTCTATCTCGGTTTTTCTGTTGTAATTTTTCTGCCGTGATTTTTCTATCGCACTTTATCTGCCGCCATTTTTTCTATCGCACTTTATCTGCCGCCATTTTTCTGTTGCACTTTTTTTTCTGCACTTTTTTTGCCACACTTTTCCTGCCGCACTTTTCTCTATCAATAATACCTTCCCAAATAACCTTTCACTAAATAGATATTCAATGATATTCAATAGGTTCAAGTGTGATTATATGAGAGAGCCTTGCCTCTTATTTATACTTTCATGTAGCATCCCACTTTCCTTATTTTAGGGAGTTCTCCATTAAATTTATTATTTAAATAATTTCTTTTGCAAACACTTTGACTACTATGACCTTTTGGGGCTTCTAGATGACTCATGAGGGTTCTCCAACTTCACATGGCCATAACTCTCTAACTGTGAGGAGTTATCTGATGTTCCACATACCACTGGAAATGGCATGACATATATTATCCATCTAGAATATTCTCACCTACAAATATATAAAAACTCATACAATTATCCATCAAACAAACTTGGGTCCATTACCCAAAAAAAAATTCTACCAAAATTCGCTTTCGGACTTTCTTCAAAGGGTTGACATCATTGAAAACCAACCCAATTTTATAGTTACAAACAATATTAACTAATTAATATTTATGTTTAGGATCACATCCCTTAAAAGCATTGGATTTATCATCATAATTAGCTTTTACAATCATGAATACAAAAACATTTCTAGCATTTACATGCCTTTTCATCTAACCCGTGGAAATAAGAGAAACAATTGTCTTCATTGGATGGGCTCTCACAATATACTCAATCCCATATTTTACAATATGATACTTGTTCTATTCTCTATAGAATATAGCTTTCTTGTCATGTAAATAGGGACTTCCCAAAACAATCCCACACATATCAAGTGGTACAACATATAACTCTACCTCATCTATGAAATTAGAGGTAATTTCAAATATGAGCTTACATTGTT
Organism: Picea engelmannii; assembly: GCA_009831015.1. Taxonomy (NCBI): domain Eukaryota; kingdom Viridiplantae; phylum Streptophyta; class Pinopsida; order Pinales; family Pinaceae; genus Picea; species Picea engelmannii. The sequence continues at coordinate 2,086 of WSFP011379283.1, read as the reverse complement.
TAGACACTTGTAGCTTCACAGCTTCACATACCCATCCTAAAGGATATGGTTTCATATGAGACTTAGTTTCAAGTACCAATGTCTTAACAATTTCTTCAGAAATAGGATTATCTTGTGAACTACTATCAAAGAATGTATCAATATTTGTATGTTTTGAGATAACTCTAATATGACATAACTCACTTTGTTTCCTTTCATCATGCATAGTTTCAGATTTTGAAGAATAAGTACTAGAGATAGAACTAACAAAAAATATATATACCTTGTATTCCCATGGTCGTGATCTTGGTTTCGTCACCTGAATATGATCCATGACCTCGTTGGACTACAACAATGGTCTTCTTATTACCCTTCTTATTCCAATACTTATTTAGTCTCAACTCTGGATGAAGCTTCCAACATATGGACTCATCATGTCCTTTATTTTTGCAATGTGTACATGTAGGATTCTCATCTTCTTTATTCAATGTAGTTTTTCTTTTTTCCTTTCCATTTCCTTTGATCTTTCTTGCAACTAGTTTAATTTGTTTCTTTGGAAAGTTTTCATAATAATTATTTCCCCTTGATTCAATGTGAGTAGCTTGGACACAAAATTCATCAACATTAGTTGGGATAAACATAAGAATAGTATTTCTCAAATAACTATGCAACCCACCAATATATTTCAAAAGAGTTTCTTGTGTATAAAGAGGAATGCCAAATATTAATGCCCCTTTCCTAAACTCTTGAGCATAATCTTGTACATTGTTTCCTCTACCTTGTCTTAGATTCTGCTAATTCATTAACTCTTGTTGCATATATCCTAACGAATACAATTTATTCTTTAATATAGTTGTAAACTCACACCAAGAAGACATCATTTTACCTTTCATATGAACATCTTCTTGAACTTTACTATCCCACCATATCAATTTTTTACCTCCTAGTGAGAGAGTAGCTAGTTGAATCTTGGCTCCTTTGTCCACAATAATTGAAATCATGCAATAGACTTCAATTGTTTTGCTCCAATTATCTATCTTTTCTGCATTAAGTTTTCCATTATACATCAACAAATCAAATTTTACATCCAATTTTAAGAAAGGTAATTTGGAATCAGTATTTTCTAGTTTCCCCTTTTGATATGGAGATGGAAGTGGAGAAGAAGAAGAAGTAGAAGGAGGAGGAGGAGTTTGAGGAGTATCACCACCGCCTTCTTCATTTTTCACTTGAATTGGTACTTCTCCATTCTTTCTTCATTCTCTGTATAAATCTTCCACCAGGGATTTCATGTCTAGAAAATCTTGTCGAAACTTCCTTTCAGAATAAGTGAGGTCTTCTTCCCCTAGAGATACCATTGCTTTACTTTGGATTTCACATCTTGTACCAATATCAATATTGTACTCTTCAAGTGATCATTCTATGAACTTGATATTAGACCTGGTTAGCATTCAACACCAACACCTACAAATCCTTGACCAAGCCTACTATGATACCGACTTGATCTGAAATTAGAGCTTACATTTACTTTGTTATGCTAATTGTAATTTCCCTCAACTTTATTAATTAAATGGAATTAATAACTTTTAATGATCAATTAAATTGATGTAAATGAAGACTAAAACAACAATAAAAGAAGACAAATAATAGAAAGTTGTTAATGGAGTTCACCCCTCATTGGATATGTCTTCGGGTCCACTTCAATAGTGGCACTGATACATTTAAATGATGAGAAAAGTACATCAACATGTCATCTTGACATCAAAAATGATCTTCAACTTGCAAACATTCATCTTCAGAATTCTTCTAGGAAGACAAGAGCACTGCTATAAACTTCCTCTATCTTCTTCCCACAATTAAAAAGGCTATATGGCCTTTATTCCCCAAAAACTAATATAAAATTCGACTTAAAAGTAATTTTGGGCATAACATAACACAAGTCCCAACTCTAGTATAGTGGTAAGGCGTTTGATTTATATAGAAAAGGGTGGGATTCAAATACCCTTGAACATGCTCATTACTTTTTATTAAGGAATATACATTATTTTTCGGGATACCAAATATTTTCAATATAATATATTCATTCGCCACTATATATATATATATATAT